>MPUH01001292.1:0-19091 GCA_001970955.1 Stentor coeruleus | reverse complement strand
GATAATCGGATAATCGTAAAGGCTCAGATTTTTATAGTCAAGCCACATATTTATATAGCATGTATATTTAAATCAGGCATGATCAGTTTTTCTTTTTTCAATGAGATAATATGTAATAATTTATTATGGTGTATATGTATTAGCTAAAAACCTAAGAATTAAGCTAGAGTGATCAGAGAGCTAACTAAGAATATAAAAATTAAGTAGTATAAATTCAATTTATATTTACTATCCCTAAAAGTCAATAATGATTTCATAATTTCCTACTAATAATTTTAGTTTTATACTAATCTTCTCAAAAGTTTTGAATAATTATTAGAGTTCATTATAATCCCTTTATGATATTTTTCTTTTAGTAGTATTTTTTTTTGATTATCTTGTTGCTTTCAGAAAATTATTTTCTCCTCACTCTGCACAGACTCACTTGTGATTTTCTTAGCATATTATCTAAGCATTTTTCCTAGTTCTCATCTAACTATTTCATCAAAAACCGTAGTTTTAATAAAAATATTTCATCAAAACACTGTAGATTAATAAATAAATCACAATGATAAATAAATAAAGATTGAATTTAATATATAAAGCTGAAATCATAGTAATTGCATAACATTGACTATGAATGTAGAAGATTGAATAGATATTTTTAAAGGTAGAAATAATTGATTATAGCTACTTCCTCAAACACATCAGGAAAAGGAAAAACTTCAAGAAGCCTTCTTTCTCTCTCTTCAAGACTTTCACCCTCGATATTAAGATTTTTTTTATATTGTCTAATTTTATTTGCACTATATGGCTTAAGAGTGCCATTAATTCCATTTAAGTATTCCAATAATTCTAAATCATGTGAATAATAACCCTCACATTTAAACCTGATATACTTTACAAAATCTTCCATATAATTAAGTAAATATTTTGCTTGCAGTTTTTTAGTAATTTCGTATAATGGAAGAAAATTCTCAGGGGTAATCAATAAAGATAATTTTTCTTGACAGTATACAAAAAGAGTTTGAATGTCAAGGTACTGAGATAATGCTAGAACTTTGCATAAGGCATAGTTTGATATTTATTTTATGGTATAGCAGAATTTTATTACTGATTTTATGGAATTGATAGAGAAGTTTTTAAGAGTTATTGATGATGCTTCAGGTGATAAAGTTAAAAAGTTCTTAACATAACTTGAATTGAGGTATAATAACAGTTTATGGCGTTGTTAATTTTATTATCGTACTTGGCTATATGAATTAATATGAACCTTCTTTTAATAAAAAAGTACATTCGTTATCAACTTTTATATTGAATAATATTAATTTTTTTCCATTAAAAGCTTTTGCATACAGTCTAGAGTTTGAATAATTAAGATTTTTCCGATAATGTAAAAAAGACTTGATTCATTTAAAGAATTTTATCTTAGATTTTTCCTAAAAATTCAACTTTCAATTATTATGAGTCTTAAAATTTACTTATTCTATATTAAACTCCTTCAGGAAATAGTCTTTCAGAAAGCATTGAATAAACTTTAGAATTGATAATGAACTCCTCCAAAATATCTCTTTTATCAGCAGCAGTCAAGTTAAATTTTTCGCTATCTTGATGCTTCCAGGTAGTCTGTTTTGACCTCCTCTTCGCTGCTTCACTTGTAATTTTCTTTACACATAGCCCGAATATTTTTTCTAGTTCCCCAGGCTCTAAAGATGCTTTTTCGTTGTTATTTTTTATTTTCATGAGTTTTTGCCGCTGTTTTTCCCTGACAAATTTTTTATGTTCACGAACTTTTTGCATAGACTCTTCTTTTTCATCTATGTATTTTTGTATTGTATTTATAAGCTCAGGATCATAAACATTGTAAAAATCACAGATTTCTTTGAATGAGCTTCCTATAAAAGTTTCTTGAGCACTTTCTTCATCTTTATGAAATGATTCGCGGACTGGTTCGTTTATAGTATAAAATTGTACTTTTAAGGCTTCATTTTCTTCGCTATAGGTCTTAACAAGCTTTTCTAAATGAATGTTTTCAGTTTCTAAAGCGTGGATTTTTTGTTTGTGGATTTCATATTTTTCTTGAATCTCTGAACAGGCTTCACTTAGCTTCACAGCTTCTACTTGAAACCAATTTAAAGCACTTTTCAAGTCATTTAAAGCATTGTTTCTTTTAGCCATTAGTGCTTGTTCATCAGAAATGTCTCTAAGTTTCTGCATTTCTTCATTGACTTGGCCCATAATCGCCCTAAATGCTACAAGGAAGTCTTTTTCATGGCTCTGAACCATATCAACAATCTTATTATCAATCTCCTTCATGTACTCCGAAATCTCTTGATAAAACTCATAAATCTTCGGATCTAAATCCTGAATAACATCAAACCTCCGTTTTTCCATTTCTATTTGCAACAATTACAAACATTTTTATCTATATTAACCATATTATTTATGAAAAGTATACAAAGTCCATTGACCTATCCTGNAATTCTTTCAAAATTTCAATATTTTCAATTAAATCCTGAATAACATCAAACCTCCGTTTTTCCATTTCTATTTGCAACAATTACAAACATTTTTATCTATATTAACCATATTATTTATGAAAAGTATACAAAGTCCATTGACCTATCCTGTGTCGAAGGAGAAATCGACACCTGCATATCTTTTCTCACATAATTCGGCATATTATAAGTAATAGCCTCATCATTCATATTCATACCAAAAGATGGACTTTGTGAATTTCTCCTTTTTCTTGAATAAGCATTAGGATTCGCCGTATGCAAAATTCTCTTATCTAATTTCAAAGGTGTCCATTTATATTGTGTATATGCACTATTATCCAAACCAAGAACATAAGTTGAAAATCTTCTAGCAACAGGGATCCAATGATTAACCCTTTCTTTAACTTGTATAGGTCTAGTAGTTCTTTCCTCACCTTCATTTTTGATATTAAAGTCAAGTTTTATTCTTTTATGTTTTTTCCCTGAAGCTTTATGATAAACAGCTCTCCAACTTGGTTGAACTGGTTCTTCTGTTCTATTAGCTGATGCTGTTGTTGGTAATAAAAAATGAGCATGCTCAACTTCAGTTACTATTAACGGAGGACTTTGTATTAAAGGAACATTTGCTGTTTCTAGTAAAGATAGTCTTGGTAAAGGTATTCCAATGTCATAATGCCTTCTTTGGTTTAATTCTTTTGGTGTCGATATGTTTAAGTTTCTTGTCATTGGACGGCTTTCTCTTGACAAACTTCTCCCTTTAGCAAAATTTGATAGGGTTATATAAAAAAGCTTACTTTTTATCCCTTCTTCTTCAAAAGGTTCGTTTAGAGCTTTTTCTTGCATCATTGGCAATATCATTTTTTTATCTTTTCTATCTGGGATTGCATATGCTAGTTTCCCTGTAGCAACTTTTTCTTTTATTTTTCTATCAATAATTTCTTTTATTCTTTGTGCTTCTTTATATTCTTCATCATCTTCTGGGTTGTTCAGTTTTTCTCCTTCTCCATCCTCAGCTTTCCCTTCTGTTAGGTTTTTCGAGTCTTTAGAACCAGATTCCTGAATTTTTTTTTGGTTTTTTGGTGCTGGATTCGGCCCTCCAAGGCTGGCCAAGTACTTTTGATATGCTTCTTTGTTTTGCATTGCAGCTTTACGTCTTTTAATCCTTATAAATTTCTCCTTGACTATTTTGAAGCTTAGCTTTTTTGCTCTCCAGATTTTTTTCACAGTCAAAATTGCTATGTTTTCTTTGATTTGCTCTAATCTTATCACTCTATATCTTAAAAAAGCTAAATGATCCCTTTGGATTTTACATGAATAGTTTAGAAAAGCTTTTCTTAAAAAATCGCAAATCATTTCTTCTCGTTGTCTAAGGTAAAGTTCATAGCATTTTCTCATGATTATTAGTTTTTTACGGAATTCATACCTTCGATATGCAGCTTGGATTAGTTTGATTGCCTATATAAAGAATACTGGGATTGTATTTGTCCCAAGACTGAGCATGCAGATATCAGTTTGTATCCGCAGCTCTTGGACAACTTTTTCAGTGTTTATTTCACGAATTTCTAAGAGCATTGGCTCAATTTTAATCCTTACAAGAAAGCCTCGGACAATTTTTTGAATTGCTAATGCTGCTTTGTCACAATTAACCTTGTTATTATAATATCTGGTTATTTCATCTTGAACGGTTTTTTCCCAAATTTCCTGGACTTGTCGTCTTTTTTGTGTGATGTGCCTTACATGACGTTGTCCTTTTAGAAGGCCTTCTTGGTTAGAAACAGCCATTATCATTCGATCTGCCTTGGTTTTGTCACTTGTAGCTTTGTCTATACTTGTATCTTGGAGCAAATAAGCCATTAGTGAATTAGTTCTTTTGCTTCTCCTGTTTCCTTCTGAAAATGATCGAGAGTTAGGTTTCGACATGATTATTACCATAATTCGAATAATTCAAGGACAATAAATTTTATACATAAATCCATTTCGTTTATAATCTTATTGTCTTATGAATTCATTACATTAACTCAGACTCATAATTATGAATTTTAAAAAAATTAGCATTTATAAAACAATACACCTTAAAATAACACAAAACTGAACACCTCTATTTAAGCATTAAGAAATATATATACATCATAAAAATAAATATTAGTTAAGGTGTATACAAAATGATTGCCCTTGTCATTTTATCAAGTGCAATTTCATTCAAAATCAATATTCAAATAAAAAGTGATAGTAGAACTTACATTTTTATTTAAATAATAAATTCTAATTTATCTTATTTAAACACTTCAGCATTCATCACAATAAATAACCTTAATTATTAAAAAAACTAAAACTATATTCATTAAAAGGAAATCAATTAAAAAACCTCAAGCTCAAACCACAATTTTCTCTCTTAGAAAAACTACATCATTGCTCTTTTTCTTTAAAAATAATTGAAAAGTAAAATTATTTAATAATTTTCTGTTTCTGAAGCTTCTCGGCTTATTCTAAGACTGAAACGTGAAGGAACAACCGATTCTAAATTCTCCAACGCAGAAATCAAGCTATTCCTCTGTCCATCCGATCTTTTATATGTAAACCCAACAAAATTACTGTCTTTTCTTTGGTACTTTTTTTTAATTGTATTAGGATAAAATGGTTCTATTTCATCAAACTGATCAAAGTTTGAAGTATCAAGTTCATCTTGGAATGTTGGAATCCATGGAGCTTTGACGTTTTTAAGATTTTTCCAGTCTATACCTATAAAATAAGGATGTCTTTTAATCTCCTCAGCACCACTTGTTCCTAATCTATCTTCTTTATCACAAACAAGTTTATATATCAAATCAATAGCTTCTTTAGATAAATTAGCATCTCGGGGGACTTTAAAAGTTTTTTTCCAATTGAGAATTTTCTGGCATGTCAGTTTTGGATCTTCTGAGTAAAATGGAGGATATCCTACAACCATTTCAAAAAATATAACCCCAAGTGACCACCAGTCTACTTTCTCATCATACCCAGACTTGCCAAAGATCTCAGGGGCAATATAATCTGGTGTCCCAACTGTTGAATAAGCCAGTTTCCTACTCCTATGAAATCCTTCCATCTGTATTTTTTCAACTTTATTCTCTTCAAGTTTAGTCAAGTTAGCAAATGGGTTATCATAATTGATCTCACAACATTTGCATAAGCCGAAATCGGCAAGTTTTATATGACCATTTCCATCAATAAGTATATTATCAGGCTTCAAATCTCTATGAATATAGTTTAGATTATGAACTGATTCTACAGCTAAAATGCATTCAGCTAAATAGAATCTAGCTTCAGATTCGGGTAATATGTCTTTTTTGATAAGAATTGTCATTAAATCCCCTCCTGGTAAGTATTCCATGACAAAATATAAGTGTTTGTCATCTTGGAATGTATAGGCTAAGTCTACAACCCAAGGGTTTTCAGCTAGAGCTAAGATGTTTCTTTCGGATTTAACGTGTTGGACTTGGTTTTTACGGACCATTTCGCTTTTGCTGACCTTTTTCATTGCAAAAATCTTGTTGGTGAGCTTTTGACGGACTAGGCGGACCTCACCAAAGGCTCCACGGCCTATTATTGTTAAGGGCTCAAAGTCGTATACTGTTATAGCAGTACGTTTTTCTCTTAGTCTTTGGGCTTCTTCATGCTGGAGGTCTTCTGTTATTGAACGCCTTTCATACTCAGATAAACCTATTTCTTCCATTCGCTTTTTTACTTGCAACCATTCTTCAAATTTATCTTCTTCTTCTTTCTTTTTTTTAGAGTACTTCATTTCAATTATTGCTTTTGCGTATTGGGCACGTTCTAGGGATGTTGCTGAAACGTGGATGTTCTCTGAAGAGTTGATTTGGGAAAAACCCTTATCCATTGATGATTTTATATATGATCATTTAAGTGAAATTATACCATGAATTAATCCTTCATATCTAAGTTATTCAGAAAACTTGATACGAAATCTTTCTATAACTTGTTAATGAAATTCGAAAATATTTTATAGTGCAAAATTGTAATTTCTCTAGTTTCCAAATTCAGATAAAAATACAGATTAATGCAAACTTTTAATTCTAGCAGAAAGATTACTTAAAAAGCTATAGAATAATAATTAAAGTGTTGAAATATGAATACAAGCTTATAGGGATACAATATAAGGTTAATATATATATTTGTGAATGCAAAGGGTAAAAAGTGTATAATGCTTTAGTTAAATAAAATAAGAATATATCTAAGCTAAAATTTAAAGCTTATCAGTATTTAGTATATAAATTTAAAATAATCTATGTTCTCAGGGTAAAATTATAGATAAAGTAACAGTGCTTGCCTATACAATATCGGAATTTACTGAACTTAAGTAAAATAGGAAGGCACATTCTGTTGAATATTTATAAATTATCAAAAATACAAGAGAATTCTAAGGTTTAAGCAAATTTATATATGCTATCTCTCAAAAGTTATCTAGATAATGTAATCGCATTGCTTATAATAGCCAAAAATCTAAATAATATTGAATGCTTTATATAAAATCATTTGCATTACTGAACATATTCATGAACCTTAAAAAGCAATAAAAACTTAAAATATTATGCTTATTACTACACATATCACAACAATTTTTTATAACTTTTGAATATTAATATATTTACTTTTCTTCTTAAAGTTTTACAAAAAACATAATAATTATAATTAAAAGAACTTTATACTATACTAATAGCTTGTAAGAAACTAAAATATAAATTTCATAAAGTATAAAAATGCAATATACATATTATTTTTAAGATAATATAAATATGGGAANAAATATAAATTTCATAAAGTATAAAAATGCAATATACATATTATTTTTAAGATAATATAAATATGGGAAATCTGCACCCTTTATAAATCAAATAGTTATATTACTGAGCAAAATAAGTTTTTCTCATAAAATCAAGTATTTTTTATATAAATTTCCTATATATACTAGAATAGTGTAAAAGTTTGTATCAAAAACCTAATCAAAAGCGAAATTCTTAAACTTATATCAAAAATAATCACAAATTTCCGAACTTCGGAACAGTTTTCTCTGGCAATCTGAGCAAATTTTTAATAATTTCATCGAAGATTATACTATCAAAATGGTGCTGATTTTTGGCGACTATTTATTTAAATGCATAACTATAATATATATTCCCAAACTAGCACTTTTAAATCCTTTATAAAGTTTATTTAAAGCAAAAAACCAAGATTTTATATTTATGAATACAACTGTGAAATATATTTTTTGATGATTAAGATAGCATTACTGAATATGGTGTAGGGCTATTTGAACCCATAAGCCTAAAGCTCACACTTAATTATTAATCTTCATATAAAAGCCCAGCAAAAATATATTTACACTGTTCGATTTTAACTATAGCAACCGATATAATCTCAGATATTTGCATGCTATAATTTCCCTTAAGTCTTTTCTCAACCTTATTACACACCTTAAGTAACTCACGGGTTTGCGTTCTCTTCAACTTTTCCCTAGCCTTTAAATCGAGCACTCTGAGTATTTTCTCAATAGAATACAACATAATAACACTTTCCTGATTTTTGAAAGCACAAGATAGCTGAAAAAAATACCTTTCTAAGCATAAAATATCATTTTCAGTGCCTATATCCTTGGAAAGAAGAGAATTTTGTGCGTTAGTCAGGTTTTCTTGAATTTTTCTATAGTTTTCAGCGGTTTTATCACGAATTTCTTGGAATATTTCAATTGGCATACCGATTTTTTTGCTAATTTCAATCCAGAACTCAAGTTCGTCCATTTACAAAAACGCATTAGTGATAGGGTATTTCTAATAGTTAGAGGGCCTTCAAAAGTTGGCTTAATATTATTTAAATCTGATTTCAATAAATATAAGTTTTTTAATATTGGGTTTTAAAGATATCGGGAAAAAGAAAATTTTTTATCTTTTTAGTAGGGATTCCATATATAGGAGAAGAAAATTTTGTTTTAAAGTGATGAAGGTGAAGCTAGTTTGTAGTATATTTTAAGGAATTTGGAGAAGGTTTTGATAGAAAATTATGGAAAGAAGTGTGTGTTTATTTGAGATCTGAGGATGACAAGGGATTTTATAAATAATTGGTAGTGAATATTATTAAGATGTTTTACATTTTATTAGTAAAATTTTAATAGATATAAACAGAAATTGATTAGATTGTAGAGCATGTCGATTTTAATTGTTTTTTTGAGGTGTTGATAATTTGGTAACTGTCTTTTTTCCTAATAATAATTTATTTAAGAATTTATTATAGTTTTCCTAGTGATTATATATAAAGTTTTATAATAAACCATGCAGTTTAAAACTTTTGTTGCATTAATTTCATTCATATTTTTATTCAGTGGTATTTAGTAATAGAATCAAAACTCCTCAGATTAGAAGTGCAATATTTTGTTATCATATTATATTAATACTTACAATATTCTGATGTGTCTAGTCAGCTATATCAGGAGAAGTGTTTCTTTCCCATCCATTCAAAGGACATTCATCAATATTCTCCCCAGGCTTTTCATTCCCCACATCACGCTTTTTTTTCTTTTTTGTAAACTTTTTTTCTCCTTTCTTTGTCTTTTTCATAAGGCCAATCTGCATGGCCTTCTCCTGCTTTTTCTCTTTAAGTACCGGTTGAATACTCCTTTTTTTAAAATGATATTTGTGGGCCAAAGTAGATATCATAAAAAATTTCTGCTGAGTTTTCGAATCCTCTTCATCTTCTTCATTAATCTCAACATAAGCCCGACTTTCAAATTCAACGCTCGTATATGTGAGCTCAGCTGACCTTTGTATTGGAGGTAAATTCGATCTTAAAGGTGATTCCAATGGAAATGGGATTTCTTTAGTTAAAACTTGTGAAAAACGTCTTTGGTTTACTAGTTTCGGAAGCTTGTCTGATGGATTTGGTGATGAAGCAGTTGTTGAGGATTTGTAGTTTTTTACAAAGACCGGAGAGGTACTGTTGCATATTGGTTCAGGATGTCTTAAAAGAATTTTGCTGTATCGTTGAACTCGGGGCTTTAATGTGTGTTTTGGCTCAAGTGGAGTGAAGTAGTTTGTATTAGAAACTCGACGAATTATTTGTTCCATTTACTTAGCTTTGGGTGATATTTTAATAGGAAGATATGAAATGCTATTGAGAATATATAATATGGAAGTTTTTTGGAAAATAAGCAAGATTAGGGTTTTTAAGGATAGATATTATGCTTGGGATTTGAAAATTGAGTTATTAATAAAAGATAAGGATGTCTAGAGAAGGAATATAGGAAAAAAGTGCAAAATGAGACTTGAAGATAGAAGAATATTTTCATAAGCGTTTAAAAATTGTTCAAGGTTGGACTTTTACCTATAAACTAATGGGATATACTGATAAATAGGTTATATTATAAAAATTAGATAATATAGTTTTTTATTATCTACAACAATTCCAAAAACCCATTCTTTAAACCCATAAAAAAACCTAATCTAAATAAAAAATATTATTATAAATCCTCAAACAATCTATCAAAATCTTAAAAAATTAACTATTAATCAGTATAATTAAACACAATCAGTCCCTGAAGCAGTAACTGCATAACAGCATTAATCACATTTCTTATAACTTTTCTTAATGGTCCCCATTCAATCCTAAACCATTCTGTATACCCATCTTGCTTCTTATCCAATTTTACCCTAAAATCTTTAATTTCAATATGAATGCAAGCTTCTACAAGTCTATTATAAGAGCATTTAAAAGACTCTTGATTTGTATAACTTTCTTTATTAGACTTTTCTTGATTATGAATCCTCCTAGTAGGTAAATATTTTGACCTACCAACTTTATACATTCCAGGGTATGATTTTGTATAATAAGCATATATAAATCCATCTTCATCTTTAATACTTATTGGAGTTGATATTTTCCGAATACAATTTTCAAGCCCGAATTCTTTGCATATTTGCTTTATTTTTTGCTCACGAAGTGGCTTTTCCTTAATTATTACCAGTTTTTGCAAAGGGATCTTTTGTGAATCAATTATAGTTGAATTAGAGGCTTCTGGAGTTTTTGTATAAGTTTTGGTAAGGGAAGATTTTTCAAGTTTTTCAAGTTTTTCAGGTTTTTCAAGCTTTTCAGACTTTTCAAGCTTTTCAGGCTTTTCACCTCTGATCATTTTTAATAAATCGTCAGGAAGCTTGTATATTATGTTTGAAATATCTTTTTCAGTCATTATATAATAAAAATTGTATGGATGATGGGTTTTCGGAAGCAATTTTAGGTGGATTGATAGGTCGGGTTATATGCATTTAGTTTTAAATTATTGATTTGGATGGGCTTTAAGTGAATTCAGATTTGGAATTTATGTTTTAAAGTGAATAAAAGGTGTGGTTTTATTCACTTTTTTAGTAAGGCCGCATATGAGCTGAAAAAATATAGGCGAAAAGTTTTTGTTGTTTATCATTACATAAATTATTATGTTTATGCGTATATCTATATAACTATTTCTTTTTCACTAACCTAGCGATACATTTTTTCAATAGATTAATTGTATAAATTGTATGCAGTTAAGGAAAATAACCAGATTTAGCATACATTGAAACCCATTATCAAAAAGATATATAAGCTCCAATAAGGGGGCCAAAATCATAATATATTAACACATAAGCAACTATTCTTATATATAATCATATTACTATATAATAACTAAACTGGTTTTTATGATCAATAATTACACAGCAATCAAAACTAAACCAAATAGGTAATCTATACCCACTTTTTCCTGTACAATTCCAATTAGAAATTTTTACCTCATTCAAAATCACTTATATAACAGCATTTCAAACTACTTAAAAATCATAATCCAACACTCTCTACTAAAGTATTTTTTCTTGATATTTCCTGCTAATAAATGTCATTCCATGAGCCTAATTATGTGTACCGAAGTTCTAACCAAAACGAAGTTTTTACTCACAAAGTGAACTGGCCACCATACGCCTTTTCTTTCACTAATGTCCAGGGTAGTTTCCTCCTTGGTAGCATGCTTGAGCAGGCCAACAACTACATCCAATGCTTATCATTTTCCAATGAAACCAATACAATCCAACTAAAAAGTTCAGCAAATCACACTTATCCCCCAACAAAAATCATGTGGTCTCCTCAATCCTTACAAGATCAAATCTTTGCAACCTCAAGCGACATCCTAAGGCTCTGGAAATGTGAAGATGGCCAAATTTCTTTCAGAACCCAACTCAATCCTCATCATGAAAATAAAGAGTACAATGGACCTTTAACAAGCTTTGACTGGTCCTTACGAGATCCAACAACTCTAGGAACATCAAGCATAGATAAAACTTGTACAATCTGGGATATCAATAAAGAAGCTATTAAAAAGCAAATCCTTGCCCATAATAGTGAGGTCAATGATATTGCTTTTAGCCATGATTCCAATATTTTCGTAAGTGCAAGTACAGATTGTTCAGTAAGGAAATTTGACCTAAGGTCTTTAGAACAATGTAGTATTATATATGAAAACCCAAGACAATCAGCAGTTGTTAGAGTTTGTTGGAATAAAATCGATCCTAATTATTTGGCAATTCTGAACATGGACTCATTATTTGTGTGTATTTTAGATATTCGTAACCAGTTATACCCTATTAATGAAGTTAAAGGCCATACAGGTGGAATTAACAGCATATGTTGGGCCCCAAATTCTTATAGTATTTGCACTGCAGGTGACGATTGCCAAGTTATTATTAAAGATACATTTAAACCTATACAAGGACAAAAAGATCATCCATTGGTTTATAATGCATCAGAAAAAGTACTTGCGGTGGCGTGGTCGAATTTTGACGAAATTGGAATGGTGCTTACGGACAGTTTGCAATACATAAAATTATAGCCATAATAAATATGACTGAGGCTTTTGAGGTACTATCTACTGCCTTGGCTGCAGGGTTTACTTTGCCTATTGATTATAGGAAAGTCTGTAAGCAAGTTGGAGCCAACTCTAGACCATGGTTCAAGCCAGGGTATATAGGCTTGAATGTTTGTGCTGCAAGATCGATTTGTAGTAGTAGTGCAAAATTCTTGATGTACAAAACTATAGTCAACAGTGAAAGCACATTTCTCTCAGCATTTTTGCTTCCTGGAGCCTATGCTTTACTAACACCTTTGGATAATATTTTAGTAAAACTCCAGACACAAAGTCTGGTCAATGGGCTCAAGATACAAGGAATATCAGAAGCTTATAGGATTGCAAGTAGTAATGGACTGTTTAGAGGTGTAGAAGCACAATTTGCTAAAGGATTTATTTTTGCTTCTGCTTATGCTATGGTTTCGCTTAATAGTTCAAATGCTGAAAATAATGGAGCTTCAAAATTTCTCTTAGCTACTGTAGTTTGCAATCTTATCTCACTCCCATTTGATTATCTCAGAGTCAATATGCAGAAATGCGGATCTTCATCAGATTTAGTTAGTATAGCTACTGATACTTTCAAAACTAAAGGCATAAGTGCCTTTTACAATGGTGCTGGATCAGCCTTGTCAAGAGTGTTGGCTGCATCTGCCATATACTTTGCTTTCAATTCTATCCAGCCACTTAGTTAGATATTGGTTAGTTATAGGATTTTATATATGTGTGCTTATATCAATAAAACATATTTTTACATGATTTTTCTTTACAACGCAATCTTATCATAATTTTAAGCATTCTACTAAATTTTCCGTCGAAGAATTTTCCTTAAGAATTTGCCATACTTTTCAAAAAAAAGCATAATAACTTAATCATATCATAAACTAAAAACACTTATTCTAAAAAATGTATTAAGCGTACTTCTCTATATTTTTCCCTAATAATAGCCTAATCATCCTAAATCTTATAATTTTTTCTATTATATTTTACTCAAACCATTCAACCAAAATCAAAATTCTAACTCAAAACCATACTCTCACTTCCCTATCAAACACATCTTTTCAAGATAAACTATGCTTTTTAAATTCTTTTTTAAATATCTTCACAATTGTCACAAACAAATAATGGTATCCAAAGGGAATTACTCCAAATGGACTGGGACAAGTCAAATAATCCCAACAACTACAAGACAAGAAGTATCATATCCAGAAGATCAAGATTTACTTTTCTCCTATCTCCGAACAAAAACCCCAAAGCAAACCTTAGAAAGCGAAGAAACAGCTTTTTACCATTTCAGTTATCCCAATAAAAACTTAAAAATAGTCATTCTCACTTATAAAACCAAAGCTGTCCTGACAATCCAACGCTTCTACCGTTTAAGAAAATCCCGGTCCAAAGCTCAACCTTTAGTAAAACTTCTCATAAAACCAGTCCGCAAACAATGGGATTTCATATGTAAAAGGTTATATTTATTAGTTTTTATAAGAAACTATGCAGCTTGTTGTATTCAGCGAAGCTGGAAAATATTTATAATAAAAAAAGATAACCAAATAAGTCCTAGAAGGAAACTTTTAGCCCATACAATTATTGTTGGGACTAGGCTGAAGAAAATGTATTCTTTATTAGAAAATATAAATAAAAAAAAGCTTGTAAATAGTCCTAGAAGCCAATGTACGATAAGTCCTATTAAAAGAGATAGATTATTAAGGTGTGGGAATAAATGTAATAGTCAGATTCACAATAGAACATTTAGTATGCCAATAAATTTTAAAGATTGTATGTATTCTGAGCATGATAATAGCTGTGATACTATACTAGAAATTCCTCAGATTTATTGTCTTCAGATGACTGAACCCCCTTTTCTTGAGATATTTTCTAGTAGAAACTCGTTAGTGATGAAAAATAGTGGGGTTAAAGTTAGAGTTAGAAAAAGAAGGGTTAAAAAAATGAAGACTGATGAGTTGTTTGTACAGATGATGGCTGATAGTGATAATAAAAGTTGTATACCAGTTTTGGAGATTAATGCTGGGTTTTTGAGGAATTGCAACTTTGAAAGGACTAGGGAAAAACTTAAGGAAGAGTATTTTAAACTTGCTAATGGGTGATTTTAAATGTGATGTGCTATTGGGTCAAGGTTTTATAATAATAAGGATTTTAAGGTGGTTTAAGTTTGATCAGAGCGAAATTTTTATTAGATTTTGGATAGGTTTTTAGTTTTTTTAGATTGAGAATGGAGTTTGGAGTTTGATTTTTAAGTGGAATATGCTATGATAGTGATTTTAGTTATAATTGAGGATTACTTTATCTAATACTAAACTAATGATATAAAATCCTCAGTAAACTAGATATTCAATAATTTACTCCTTTATTTATACCATAATCATATCTTTAGGTAGCTGATATTTAAGTTCAATATTTTTATATCTTTCATTATTAATTCTAAACACCACTTTAGATGATACTTTCAAAGGTACTTTTAGAGAACTTATGATATGAATTTTATTATGAAGAAAAAACGAAAGTTTTTGAATTTCAAATAGAAAATTAAAATAGTAAATTATTGCTAGAGCCAGTATAGGTTTTATTAAATCAGCTACAGTGCATTTCAAGGAAATTTTTATAAAATCGCTAATGAAATTTCTTTAAAGCATTCTACTTGTGAAATGCTCTGAGGAATTTTTTTAAACATATTACTATATTTTTATTTACAAAAAGTAGATAATAATAATTTTTTAAAAACCCTTCAAGCTATTAAAGCATTTCATCGCATATTTTAGTCTACTAAATGCATCATTTTCTCTAGTGCTTTAAAAATCTATATAAAATATTTGTTTCAATGAAAAAAATAAACATTTTTTTAAACTAAAAATCTCATATTCCTTCCTAGTCCATATAAAAGCCTGTTTACTCCAATCTCTAAACTATATAACTCATATAAATCCTAAATACGTTTTCCTATTAAAATTCATAAATTAAATCTACATAATTCCCANAGCCTGTTTACTCCAATCTCTAAACTATATAACTCATATAAATCCTAAATACGTTTTCCTATTAAAATTCATAAATTAAATCTACATAATTCCCATAATCACAGACTAACTTCCAATAAAAACTTGACACAATAGTAAAATCCTTTATCATTCCTATAAATTTTCATCAATCCTTCATTGGCATTAAGCCAAATCCTAAAATATCACTCATAATCTTAAATATCCCCAAACCTCTCTATCAATTTTTTTTCTTCTAAAATAAAATTCTTCTAAAAAATACAATAATGGATGCACAAAGAGATCAAGATCGAGACTCAATGATCAGTAATTACGATATCCCCATAATAAAAATTCTAATCCTAGGGGATCAATGTGTAGGTAAAACCTCTCTAATGTTAAGATTCACAGATAGTAGCTTCACTGAAAATCATTCAACAACTTTAGGAATAGACTTCAAAGTAAAACCTATAACTCACAAAGGTTCTGATTATATGATTCAAATCTGGGATAGTGCAGGACAAGAAAGATTTAGAAACATTACCAGGACTTACTATAGAAAATCCTCTGCAATAATAGTTGCCTACGATACAACAAGTTCTAAAAGTTTTAATAATATCGGAAACTGGATAAAAAATATCTCAAATGAAGTTGATAGCAAAGTTCCTATTGTAATTATTGCAACAAAATGCGATATAAAATATGAGGATAATTTTTCTGACAAAGGGAAATGTTTGGCTAAAGATCTGAAACTATGTTTTTTTGAAACGAGCTCTAAGACAAATATGAATATAAATCAGGTATTTGAATATTTAACTAAAGAAGCGATAAGACTTATGACTGTAGATTTTAGAGATAGGACAAGTTCACAGTTGCAAAACTATCTTACAGAAAAAAAGAAAACGAAATGTTGTCATTAATCCTTTTAAAGTTTTTAAACATAATAAGCACAGACTCGCTAGCTTATGAAAAATTAAGTTATGCTTGACTCATAACTTATATTTTTTACTATAATTTACATTTTATTCTGATTAAACTAGATCTTGCAAAGTATTTTGACTGTTATACACACTTTTGAATATAAATAAAACCCAGCTATGCAACTTATAACCTTTTTTCCCATATAATAATGTAGAAAATACCGTATCTTCTTATGTAAAATAAAAATAATATAGCATTATTAACTAATATAACCTTTTTTCCCATATAATAATGTAGAAAATACCGTATCCTCTTATGTAAAATAAAAATAATATAGCATTATTAACTAATATAGAATATGATAGAATATATCTAATAAACATAAATAATTATTTCAAATAAAAAAAACTGATAAAGTTTATTTTGTTTGGCATTTTAGCTTTTGAAATTTAGACTAAGATACCAAAAGGGAATTATTTAATAATAATCATAACTTATATTTTACTTTTGTAATATGGCTCTAAGGTTTATGCCCAACTCATCTCATAGTATACTTCCTTCACCTATACTTTCTGATTCAAATGCTGATTCTGGTATACTCCATAGTCAAGATCATAAGAAATTTGATTGCAAATCATTTGATCATAGTCTACTTGAAGTATCACAACGTTCACCAACACTTCGTCCATTTGATTTAGATACAAGTTATCTTAAAGAAAACAAAACATTATATAATAAGGTCGACCAACTTGAACAAGAAGTCAAAACACTTAAGACGAGGCTACAAGAAAAAGAGGACATGATTGAAAACTATGAACAAATAATAAAAAACTTAAGATGTGAGAATAAAAACTCAGCTAAAAGCGAGGGGAAGATATCTTTGCATCCAGGTAAAAAAAAAGTTAGCCTTAGGCTATCAATTGACGAAAAAGAGAAATCTGAAAAGGATTTGCTTCAAGAAAAACTTGAATACTTGCAAAATGAGCTTAATAAGCAAGAGTCATTAAATACTCAGTTAAAACACAAGCTTGTAGAATTTGCTGAAAAAAGTACTGAGGATAAAATTGCCGATCTCGAAGGGAAAATTTTTGTTAGCCATCGTAGTTTAAAAAGTTTATCAAAAAGACTAGAGAAAACTGAAGCTATGCTATCAAAAAGAGCAACTCCAACCCATATGAAAACAAGCAAGAGTGTGAATACCTTTACCAAAAAGCCTACAAAAAAAGCGGGTGTCTTAGTTAATCACAAGTCAAAAAAAAAGTAATTTAGGTATAAGCAATAATATGTATAAATCAGGAATTGAACCTTTAGTGCTTAATTGGAACAGATCTGCAATGGAAAGTTTAAAGGAAAATAAGTTCCGGGATGCGCTTAGGATGCTTCAAAAAGCTGAAGAAATCCTCAAAGTCCCTGATGGAAGCGATTGTACCAGACTTTTATCTATTACAAACAATAATTTGGGATGTTATTATAAAAGAACACAGAAATTACCTTTAGCTTTAGAGTATTTGTTTAAAGCATTAAAGGTAGAAGTGCATAATGTTTATGATAAAAGTAATGTTGCTGGAACACATTTGAATATATGTGCTGTTTATTCATTGATGAATCAACATGAAAAAGCTCTTCAACATGGGATTTTAGCTATTAAGATGCTTAAAGAAGCTTATAATGAAAATAATGAAATTGGAACTTTAACGTCATTGGTTGTTGCTTTGAATAATACAGGATTTGAATATGAGCTTTTAAAAGATTATGAAGGTGCTCAGAGTATTTATAAGAGTGGATTTGATTTAGCTAATAAAAATCTTGGCCCTGAACACCCAGTCACACTTGCTTTAGCTAAAACTTATAAGAATTTTATGCTGGTAATATCAGAACAACCTTTGAAAAAAGGTAGTTTTGTAAAGAAAAAAGATAAAACAAAACTACCTAAAATTAAGTCTTTGTCTGGAAGGAACAAAAGCTTTGGGCCGAAGAGTAAGTTTTTTGGTAGAGAAAATGATATTATTTATAGAGGATACAGAGTTACTTCAAATAAAACTTTTGATGAGAAAGCAGATGTCAAGAAACATTTACCGAAGTTTGAGAAAACTGCAACTGTGTCAAAAAGGTCTAAGAAAATTTTAAAAGCCTTGAAAATCCACAGTTTAGAAGAAAAAATCTCGGACTTGCAAAATCAAATCCTTATTTATCAACAAAAATACAAGCAACTTAAAGAAAAATCCTTGAAACCCAAGCTTGATAAAACTTCAGCTGCGATAAAAATACAAAGATTTTGGAGGAAAAAACATAAAAAAAAATTTTTTTTACTACAACCTATTATCCCAACTGAAATAACAACAAGGAAGTCAACAAAAGATTTTGAGCAATTGAAAACCCAAAGTTTAAAATATCATCCTCATAGCCAGGTAAATCTTTTTCCTATTTCATTAAATGTACCAGAAAGCAATATTATACACTTTCATACTCAAGAAAATTATGAAAATAATAAAACGCAAAGGAAAACTTTAATGCCTTTAGATACGATACATGAATTAAAAATAGAGATGAAAGATATTTGAATATTTAACATATAAATCTTATAAATATATAATTACTATAAAATATTACAACAAATTAGATTTGGAATATATGCTGTAAACCATGAAAATAAAAGAAT
This sequence comes from Stentor coeruleus, assembly GCA_001970955.1. Lineage (NCBI taxonomy): Eukaryota > Ciliophora > Heterotrichea > Heterotrichida > Stentoridae > Stentor > Stentor coeruleus. The sequence continues at coordinate 131 of MPUH01001292.1, read as the reverse complement.
TTTAATTAAGAATATTTTATTTTTATAATGGGTGGTTTATAGTAAGATACTATTGATAGTAAATTTATACTAATGTTTATAAGTTTATTCCTGCCGATGCTTTGTAACAAAAGAAAACTGGGCCTTATATT
>MPUH01001291.1:0-19105 GCA_001970955.1 Stentor coeruleus | reverse complement strand
GGCTTATGCTGGGGTAGGAAATAATACTTAGGCTTTGTTTTTATATTTAAAATGCGTGGAGAGTCGGCTTTATTGAGGATATGCCTTTACAAGTTGATAAAAGCTTAATAACTTGATTCAATCTACTTCATATTATTATCATAAGTTTTAAAGTAAAATTACTAAAATATATATTTTAACTTAATTAAAATTTTAATCACACTAGCTAATATAACTTTCTTTAATTCTTTGAATTTAAATTTAACAACAGAAGTTTATTTACAATGCAGCTTAGTTGATGTATAAGCGCATTTCGTTTATAGCCCAGAAAAAATCTTTAAGATAAATTTTACGATATCCAAAAAAAATATTTTTTTTACCACATTTCTCCAAATCATAAATCAAGTAAATCGGCAAGAATAATTATCATAATTGAAGATAATAACAATTAATATATGATTTTATTAAGAAATATTCTATGGGAAATACTAAAAGCAAGCTAGCAAATCGGAAAAAAACCTAGGGATAGGAAATGAATTAACTCTAAAATTATTTAGGTTATTGAAGAAAGATAGGGTGAAATATTACTAAAATTTATAAAGATTTATAACATTAAAGGTTCTATTTCATAAAATATGTACGCAATGGGACAAGACAAAACTGTAAGTATTTTAAATTTGAGTTGATATAGTTAACACTAAAATATCCTAACACCTCTCTCAAATTATCCATAATATCTTACCAGACTAAATTTTTAAATTTGAAAACATAGGGACATCATCTTACTATAGTATCAATTTATATATTTTGAAATAAAAGAAGAAAAAAGCTCAACAACTTATTGATGATGAAATACGAAGGAAGCTAAAGATTATAAAGTTGAGACCATGATGATGAAAAAAATAGAGTTTGATAAGAAGAGACAAAAAAGTGGGTTGGAATAGTGAATAAATGGTGAAGTAAATAAATATGAGCAGTGTTGAAATTAGGATGGTAAGCAATAGAGATAATAAGCCTGGAACGTTTATCACGAATTCAATGGGAGTGTCCAGAAGACAGTTTTGCAAGTTCCTAAAAGGTGAAAAATCACTATCAAAACAAGAAATGTTTGATCTCCTTGACATCCAATCAACAGAACCCACCCATCCTATTTTCAACAGAAGTTCCTCAGCCTCCGACGCCCCAGTCTAAAGCCGCATACCTATATAACCCCATTTCTACAGCTCCAAAGCTTTAACTTAGCTAATAATATAATTTTTCGCTTTCTTTAAACTAGGGATTTATTTTATTTTTAATTTTGGCTTGAGGAAATGAATTTTTTATAACTAACAAGCAAAAGAAGCACAATTTCAGCTATAACTATTGCTGAGTTGATAACTATAAAATCAGGTGGTACTTCATCGACTATTGATATTGTATAAGATTCTTCTTTGAGCTTTAATAAACCTTTGCATGCTTTATCAGTATCTTCAAATACCCGTCTTGAGATATAGTTTAAGAATTTTTCTATAGGGCATTTTTCATTGGGGCATCCTGGAAGTTCGATATTTTGCATATTGTAGAGCATTTGGATAAAAAAGTTACCGTTTTCCTTATGAAGCTCAAGGAGAATTATTGATGCGAAGGGTGGCTGTATATGTAAAGTCATGCCTAAAGTTGCAAAGATGCTCATAAGAGTTGTATCGTGTGCTGAATAAATACTAGCTTTAAGCTTCATCTGCCCATTTCTAACCTCTTCAACCTGTCTGATGAAATCGTTCCAAAAATCGCTACCTACAAACCTGGCTACATAATCAGGACTATATCCTGTAAAAGTCTTACTTTCCATATACAATTCTTGACTTCTTTCGACAAATTTCTCATCAAAAACAGGGTCCCAGTCATATCCAGCAAACTTATTACTCCTAATCGATCCAATAATCTTAAAAATCATCTTCCTTGCCTCTTTTTCTGTAATATTATATCTTTCTTGAACAACTTTAACTTCTTCTGCATATTTGTCTATAATTTTCTCATTTCCTTTACTATTTTTACGTTTCTTTTCATACACATCATAATCAGGGCACTTATCTTTAGAATGTAACATTGGGTCAATTTGATTTACCACAATAGCCCAAGCAGGTATAAATTGAGATGCATTAAAAGATAAGTTTTCTGATACATGCAAAGGTGGGTATTTGATAAATTGTCTATTAGGAATAGTTTGATTTGGATAAAGGCCAAGTATTTGGCTTTGTAAGCTTTGGTAAGCTCGATCTTTTGTTGAAGATACAAGAAGAAGCTCACTTTGATTGTAAGTATTTGATAAGAAAGGGTTATTTGTTATATACCGGAATCTTAAATATTGACCTATAAGATAATGTTGGCGCATACCTTCTGGGGTTAGAGCACTTTCACCACTAGGCCAACGACCTTGATCCCAAGGCATGAAATTTGAAGGTCCTCTTGCTCCATGTCTAGCAACTTCAACAAAATACACAAGTTCAGAGTATACTTGTAAGGCTGATAATAGGAGAAATATCATAATTATTAAATCATATAATATAAAGAAAAATAAAGTAAATTATCCTACTCAATAGGTTTTTATAATATAAATCATTGACTCAAAGTATTTCCTTATAATAAAAACATAAATTTACTCACAACCTAACAAAAAAGTGTATATTTTATGTTTTAAATACTAAACTCAACTTAAAAAGCTATTATTTCCCACACAATCCTCATCCAACACAATTTTCCGATAAATTTCCTAACATTTTCCCTTGAATCCTATTAAAAATTCCCTTCCTACAGCTTTCCATAATAAAAAATGTTCAGGAATACATTTCAATCTGGCTTCTTATCGATCTTATATAGTATAGGAAGTAAACCTCTACAGATCTGGGATAAAAGTGTTCGTAATGGGCATATAAAACGAATAACCGACACAGATATTCAAAGCTCAGTCTTAGAAATCATGGGAAGTAACGTCTCAACTACCTTTATAACTTGCCCAGCTGATCCAAATCAGACCTTAAGTATAAAACTTCCTTTTCTAGTTATGATAATCAAAAATCTTAAAAAATATTTTACATTTGAAGTTCAAGTTCTTGATGATAAAAACATAAGAAGACGTTTTAGAGCTTCGAATTATCAAAGTACAACTAGAGTCAAACCATTTATATGCACAATGCCTATGCGTTTAGATGAAGGGTGGAATCAAATTCAATTCAATTTATCTGATTTTACTAGAAGAGCATATGGGACTAATTATATTGAAACTTTACGTGTACAGCTACATGCTAATTGTCGGCTTAGGAGGATTTATTTTTCTGATAGATTGTATTCAGAAGAAGAACTACCACCTGAGTTTAAGTTGTTTTTACCTTTGCAGAAACAATGAGGTTTATAATTTTACTTAAAAATTTATGTTTTTTTTGAATTTTCTGGAGGAGGATTTTTTTATTAGGAAGTTAGGAATTTTTGTAATTGTNTATTAGGAAGTTAGGAATTTTTGTAATTGTTATTGGGTTAGGATATGAATGCTTAGGATAGGAAAAAATAATTTTTGAAGTATTTGCATATTGAGTTTAACGTGAGAAATTTGATTTGGAGTTTTGATTTTGGATTGATGGAGGTTTTTATGTAGGATGAGGATTTTATGTGATTTAGATGCTTTGTTGTGAAAGGTTGAAATTGATAAAATTTTGTAGTTTTTATATGGAGATAAGTGGATTTCATATATATTTTTATGATAAATTAGAGAGTAGCTATAAAATGATATCACAAATAAATAGCAATTCAGAATCTGAACCAGATGAATGCGATAGTATATTAGTAAATGAGGATTTGCTAGAAAGAATTGTAAGTGGTTTGTCATGTTCGATATCTAAAACGGCTTTGGATTTAGTCAATTCGGGTATAGAAATTTATGACCCTTTCACAATATGCCAACCCTTTGAAACACCTAAAATATTTCAATTATCCAAAGCTCCCAAAGCTATATCACTACGTTCAAAAAGTACCCGAAGCCTGAGTATCCGTAGCAGGTCTGTACCTAATTTCGTTAAATCATTCAAAATAGTCCTTGAAAAAGTTGAAATGGACGATAAACGCAAAAATAAGAATCTTAACATCCTTGAAGATCTCAATAAATCTCATTCGAAATCAAGGCTTACTCCTATCAATGAAAGGCCAAGGAAAAAAAATTCCCATTTCTCCAAAAAACATCAAGTTCTTCAAGATGTATACAATATAAAAAACAGACAATCATATAAAAGCATCAGAACTACTAGTAAAGAGTCATCATCACCGAAAATTTATACAAAAATATCAAAATACACTAGTTTTAATTTCAATAAATATACATAAATCTTTTAAAAATAACAAAAAAAACTTAATCTCCATTAGTCATATAATAATTTTTAATATCCACCTTAAATCAAGTCTTAATAGCTCAAGAAACACTTGTAAAAAAATTTATCCTTTGACCCTTCTACACATTTTTACTCAAAACAAAAGCAAGTTTCATTGTAATTTTTATATACTGAAACCTGAGACTATATTAATATCACAACTTACTAAAAAAAATATAATTCCAAATTACTTTCCTACTCTTTGGGATATTGATAAGCGGGTTGATAGTTTTGAGAGTGTTAAAATATTATGTTTTTTCCCTTGTACTTGGCAAACCACTATTTAGACATTCCCCTTTTATCGNTATTATGTTTTTTCCCTTGTACTTGGCAAACCACTATTTAGACATTCCCCTTTTATCGGTTGTACTTTTTCATTGAAATTTGTCAACTGCTTTTGAAGACTATCTATGTGTGTCGTAATTTTATTTATACGATTTTCAATTCGGTGAATGTTGAGATCTTTAGCATTTGCGCTTTTATATGAGGAAATTGCATTATTTTTATGTTTTTTTATAATAGGGTTTGATATTGAAATGTTAGTTTTCTTTAATTTCGTCTCTGTTTTCGTGGCGTTTAGTTTTGGTTTACTATCAATTCGGGGGGAAAGTAAAGGAGAGATTAGAGTTGTCGCATCTTTAGACCTAGAAAGGGTTTTGCACCGTGTATGCTTGACTTTAATTTTTTCTTTATTAATTTTAACATCACCAGAAGTAACCTCACTTGATCTTTTTATATGTGGCTGGGCAATCGAACAAGAATACATGAAACTCAAATTTGTATTAAGAAAATTTTCCCTAACAATATTCCATCCAAGGTGAAAATAAGCTAATGAATCTTGTGGCTTTTTCAAATATATAAGTTCAGCTGATATATTATAATAAAGTACACATAAAAGTTCTTCTTGTTTTTTTTGATTTTTCAGTAATCTTAAAGATTTCAATAGAAATTTGTATGCGTTTTTATGATCTGAAAGTAAAGATAAGACTGCTGCTAAGTTGATTAAAGTTGCAGCTGTATATAGATCGTTCATTGTATCTTTGTATAATATTGCTTGTTTAAGTAGTTCTAGAGCTTGTTTGTTTAAGTTCATCCTACTATTTACACAAGCTAAAGTATTTAAAGCTGATATTTTGACATGCGTAGGTAATGAATTATCTGTTAAGGCTGATTCAAGTAAAAGTTTAGCTTCATCATTTTTTTTCGTAGAAAGCAATTCAGGAAGTTTTTTAGTTATTCTGACATGAGGTCTTGGAGAATTTTGATCTGACATATGTTTTATAAGAATAAAATTATTTATTAATCAAGAGTATATAGTTTGTACATAAAAAAACCTATGAAATCTTGTAGTTGCTTATTTCTTAAATACTTATATGCGATTATATTATCTATTAAGGTGATTATCTTAATAGTTAATAATATTTTTTTTTTATAAAGGTAAAGAATAATTTACTGTTAGAAGGAGTTTGAGAAACTTAAACTTTTACTTAAGATTGTAAGAAAATTAAAGGGCAAAATAGGTAATGTGATTTTTTTAATCAGATGATTTTTATTATATATTATTATGTTAGTTATAGTAGTTATCTTGACTTTAGATCTATGCTTAATGTAAATATTTAAAATCCATACATGAAAATTACAGCAACTAATATTACATTGAAAACAACAAATAATTTATTTTAAACCCACTAAAACCATCTTAAAAAATTACATCACTTTTACTAATCCTTAAAATACAAATAATATGTAGTTTTACTACATTTAACATATTACATTTCACCTCTTAAAATCGGACTAAGAAAAAACTTATTTTTTCCAGTGATTTTTTCTATAAACTTGTCTGCAATATTAGACCTAGACCTAAGCGTAGGCATATAAATGTTTTTAAGAAAATCTTTAACATTCTCTGAAAACTTTGTATCATTCTCAGCTACAATTTGTTCTTTTTCCTTTTCTTCACCTTCAAATTGATTCTTACTAGCCTGAACAATACTTCCATCGACAAAAAACTTATCATAATACCCTTTCGGATACTTAGTCTTCATTTTCTTAACCGCTTTCTTAGGCTTTTCCTGTAACCCTCCAATTTTCATCTCAATCCCCGGGTATTGTAATATAATCCTATGGTCCCCAGCATTACCTTCTTCAGCAGTCTGACTAAGTTTTTTCAAAGGTCGAAGTTTCATCTGGTTTCCCAATTTTTTCAAACCAATTTTCTTATTCAGTTCATTCAATTTTATAACATTTTCCTGTTTGTTTTCATCAGAAATCTGTTTGATATGTTTTGATGTATTCGCATTTGCATGAACTACGTTTAGAATAGATTCTACTTTTTTTATAGTAAGTTCTTTTTTAGGGGATGAGCTTATTGTTGGAAGAACCTCAGCTGAAATTCTCGATTTTTTACGTTGGTTCACTGGGGGTAATGAGGATATTTTTTTTTTGAGGATTAATTTTGGCTGACTTTCTAAGGGTAAATCGTCGAAAGTCCAACTGCTTATGTCGTGTAATGGAGTGTTTAGAGTATTGGAACAGAAATTACTATCTTCATTTATAAGAGATTCGATAAGTTTAGTTTCTTTTTGCATTTGCGAATATTATTTCCATTTTTCATATGAATAGTTGGGAATGTATGAAGTGATGGGATATTGTCAATGGTTTTGTGTAGGAAGGGTTGGCGCTTTGTCTTAGGATTTTTTTGATTTTAGGTTTATAGATTAGAGGATAATTTAAGAATATATAAATTAAGTGATTTATTGTAATGTGATATATGGAAAGGATCATTTTTTGTAGTGACGGTTTTTGTAGTTTACTAAAAATTTAATAAATTCAAGTTATGAGTTATATTGGGAAAAAATAGATTTGCATTTTTTCTTGGTTTTTATATAGTATTTTGATGTATTAACATATATTTTGGAATCTAGGCAAGCTGCTGAATTTTAAGCAAATTATATATTAACANGAATTTATTTTGGAATCTAGGCAAGCTGCTGAATTTTAAGCAAATTATATATTAACAACTTTATCTTGTNAACATATATTTTGGAATCTAGGCAAGCTGCTGAATTTTAAGCAAATTATATATTAACAACTTTATCTTGTATATTTTCTAATAAAAATCAGCATATTGAATTAAAAAAATACTGTATAATTTCATATGTATCAACCTTATCATTTTATCTTCATAAACAAAAGTAAAATATTTTTTAAAAAGCATGATGAACTTATTAAAAAACCAAATTCATTGCTATTACTTTCCCTTATTAAATTTTCTCCTTTTAATTTAAAACTTTCAAACATATTTGACTAAAATCATCCTAACCCAAAAGAGATTATCCCATCAAAAATTCTAATAATCCAAAGCTTCATATCTCATCTTCAAAAAGCATCCTATCAAATTCTATAAATCCAAACCCTCTAATAAAAGTTCAAAAAATCCTAACACCCAAAATCTAAAATCCCTTCTTATCAAAAAGCAAAAACTTCTCAACTACCCAAACTTCTCAAAAAATAAAGCCAAATGCCCAAAAATTTTTATCAAATCTAAACTTATAAATCTAAATTATATAAACACCAAATGCAAATCAAACATTTTTTATCAAATCTAAACTTATATATCTAAATTATATAAAAATTCCAAACTAAACTCATAAATCCTTATAAAAAAGCATTAACTATCTTTAATAATGGATATTCTCTCTGACCCTATATCATTTCATAACCGAACATTTAGACTCATATCTACTCCCGATTATTTCACTCATAAAAAGCAACCAAAAAAGCATAGAAAACTTTCACACGATTCAAACTTAAAAATCTTAAAAAATTTCGCCAATATCGAGTGGATGAAAAAGCACGGCAAAGGTGAATTTATAGACATAAGTAACAAAGAAAGGGCAAAAATCAGAAGTATTTTTAAAGAATTAGATAAAGATAATTCAGGAACTCTTGGGCTTGATGAATTATACAGTCCTCTTCTTGCACTTGGCCTTGTAGAAAATAAAAATCAAGTCAAAGAAATGATGGCAAAAGTTGATACAAATGGTTCTGGGGTTATAGAATTTGATGAGTTTATAAGTATAATAAAAAATAACAGTACAGAAAAAAATCCTTTGATATCATTTTTCAAAAGTCTTGGTAATGAAACTCCTTTCAATGAGTTTAAAGATTTACCTTTTAACCTTATACTTTCAAATAAAAGAAGAGAACTTATGATACAGAATTATTTAGGAAAAGATGCTTGTGCTAGAGAAAATGGAAGGAAGATTATTAATGCTTTTGAGATAGAAATGAAGGAACAAGAAGAAAAAATACATAAGGATGAAGTACTGAAAGTTAGGAGGGAGACGATAATGAGGAGGTTTATTGAGAGGCAAAATGGGATTAGGATTTTTAGAGATAGGAAAGTTAAGGAGAAAACTAGGACTTGTAGCGATTTGCCAAGGCCTAAAACTGCTTCGAGGAGGCCGATGACAAGAAAGGAAATATTAATGTTATAAATTTAGAATTATCATTTTCGAATATAATTTATAGGATGGACTTTAAAAGATTAACTGAATTATAAGACAAAAAACCCCTAGTTATTTAATCACTTTTAAATTTCTAATCAAAACTACTCCTATAAATTTTAATTCTAATACCTTCTAAAAACCCAAAACTAGGATCATTATCCATATTATTCACCTTTTTATAAACACAAAACTAACCTAATAAAACTTCAACTCTTATCCCTAAACCTATTAAATTATCTTCTAATTCTTTTTAAGCTTAGCACTATAATCATACCCTGCATCCACAATACTTTGCCCAACAAAAGTTGCAACAACAAGTAATAAGCAATTAGGATTAACAGTAAAATTAGCTAAAGCAGGTCCAGGACAAAGGCCAGTAATTCCCCATCCCATACCAAACATCACAGGTCCAATAAAATTCCCAATATCCATACGATTATCCGGCATAGCTAATCTTTTCCCAAGCAAACTTTGCCCATTATATATAATTCCTTGAAAAGTAACTAAGTTTATAAAAATAGCAGTAAACATAACAATAATCAAACTAGGATCCCATTTCACTGATATTGTTAAAAAAGCTAAAATATTGTCTCTACTACACATTCCAGATATCAAAAGACCCATACCAAAAATCCATCCAAATATAGTCTGTGAAAGAACTGATACTTTTTCTATACCTCTTTTTGTCACTATATAATAAAATATCGACATTAAAACTAAAGCTTGAAGAACTTTAAGAGAAATACTTGCAAAGTTTTTATATGTGCTTATCAATGATGAGGATAATGGCGTTGGGTTAAAAAATAAAGGCATTGAACTAAGATATGTTGATGTGGCCATACCGACAGGCATGAATATACAGATTGCAATAAAAGATTTGAGTGAAAAACGGGGTAAACCACATACACCATGTCCTGATGTACATCCTCCACTCCATCTAGATCCGATTCCAATCATAATCCCACCTATTATCCAGCCGATTGTATTTAAGTTATCATTTGATGATACTATAGGACGACCTTCAAAATCTGATCCATTCATAGAAACCCAAGTATCAATTGCTGATATCAAACCTACTAAAAACCCTAAACGTTCAAAGTACTCAAATCTAAAACGCAGACCTACTACCACATTGAGTATACCACTTAAACCTGTTATCTTCCCATAAAAAACATAATTTAGAGAAGAAGACAACGCTATAAGGGCACCTCCATAAAAAGCTAAAGCGAAATTGTTTACCATTATTTTTATAAAAAATTGTCATATTAAAAAATGCTATTTCACTACATCTATAATAAAAAAAAGTATAAAATAATTCTATTCAATAATTAAAACCTAACTTAGTTATCTAAACTATGCTTCTTCCTTATCTCATTAACAAGAGTCATAATATTATCATTTTTCTCTTTAATACAGTTTCTTACAACAATCGCTTTATCCAAACTTTCTGTTACTGATTTCTCATATTCTCCACATTTTAAACTCATAGTCTTAAACTTAGTCATAAAAGCTTGATGCTCAGACAATTCATTAACCTCACTTTCTTTACAATAATGAATAAACTGCCTTACATTATTTTTACTACGCCAAAACAACATCATTTCAACTTCTAATATCATACTAGCCAATTCTTGTCCATCAGCAATCATTTGTTGATTCTTTACTCTTGTATAAGTATCTGATAATATACTTATAAGTAAATTTAACATGATAATAAAATTGAATAAAGTTATCAACAAATAAAATAGCCATTGTAATTGACTATAACCCCCAGTATCAGAATTACCAAGTGTTGTACTATAAGTTTCAATCAAAGTTACATAATAAAGTTTTTCAGTACCTATTCCTAGCAATGAATAAAAAATAAAAGAAAAGGCGAGGATTGTATAGAAGAAAATGACTAAGAAAGATGGGATATCACTAAAGACTTCAAAGAGTAAATTGATAAGATAACGTGTTGGGCCAAAGATCCTAAAGTAAGTAACTCCACGAATAAAGGTGATAATAAGAAGTAATGATAAAAAGTTTGTATGGTTAGGAAGATTATCAGTCCAGATCATGCCAGCAAATATAAAGAAAAGAGATGATCGGAATATGTCGATGTAATTCCATATGTCTTTAAAATAATCTAAACCACCTGCAAACATTTGATAGATTTCATAAAATAATAATGCTCCGTTTATTATCACAGGGTATAAAAGAAAATTATCACTATCTTGTGGAAGAGTTGAATAATACCCAAGAAGGATCATAAATATAAGGTAAAGTGTGGCTTGATAAAGCATCACAATACGTATTTTTTTCCACTTTTCTTCTAGAATCAAACGTATTAATGGGGTTTCAAAAATCATTTCGTTTTTACAATAGACAAGACTTTCCATGAAATCGATACCTTCAGATGAACCAAGACTCATGTTAATTTTGAAACAGGTGTTTTCAAATGTTATTGCCGTACCATCTGATGTATCAGCCCCTTGACCCAAAACCGCAATTGGGTCTGTTTCAATATTCCCACTATAAATAACAACTGGCAATGATGATTCTTTACTAAAACTAGGCAGGGTTTTTAAAAATGATTGCCTCAAAGCAAAATCATAGAGTTTTTGTAATCCATCAAGGCCGAAATTATTCAATTGAATAAGACAATCAGATACTGTAACTAAACTAAAAGGGTCATTAGTCCATCTTTTCTTTAAAGCTTTTAACACAATTTTCGCAGATTCAGGGAATTCTTGGAATATACTAACACTCAAAGGTGTGTGTTTATTAGCAGATAAAACATAAGGCGCATTACCTAAACTAATGATTTTTTCAGGGACTTCAGGGGAATATTTAGGTAAATAAGCTTCAGCTAAATAGTCATCATAATTATAATACGCATAAATATGCTGAATATTAACCATAAAAGGTAAAACCATCCAGTATTTATAATCATCAACATATTTATCAGATTTGTCATCAACGATTTTCTTAACATAAGAGCAGAACTTTTTTAATTTGCCCTGAACACTTTCACCTATGATTTTGAAGTGCTTAGAAAATAATGGGGATTCTGAAAGCTCCATTTTAGCTTCAGTTTTTATGATGATGTTTTGCTCGTTGTTGGTAAAAGTAAAAGTTTCAATTGAAGGAATACCCATTTTGGTCATTAGATTAAAATCTTTGTAACTCCAAATATCGATGCTGTCTGAGGTTTGTATGAAAAAATAGTCTAAGAATTTACTTGAAAGAAGTCGGACAGCAGGGCTTTCTAGGGTAACTTTTTTTATTGGGGTTTTTGAAAGGATACTCCAAATCATAAGTTCTTTTTCAACGATGATTAGAAGCTTGGATGAGTCTTTACAGCAATAAAAATCGACGATTTTTGAATTGGGTGAGTAGTCCGAAATCTTGCAAATAACGTTTCGCTGAGATGTATCAGCCATTTTGACTGTGTCGATCATTTTGATTTCCATGTTTTCACCAATAGAAAATAGATAATTATCGCAAGGAGAGACTATCATTTTAACTACAAAGTCGATAAGTACTTTTTACTATCACTAACAGTAATTGAGCGCATTTTAGTAGTTTTAATCTTATTTTGTTTATTCATGACTATAGGATTCAAGCTGTATTCTCTAACATTTGAAGTAAACTTACTATTCTTCTCACTTTCTACAGTAACTAAAAACAGTGTACAATCACTTGTCACATAATAAAAATCATATTTTTCAACTTCTATCGTATTTATCAATGTCCCTTGAAGGTCCCAAGAAATAATCTCATTTGCCGTAAGCCCCACAACTAATTGTCCAACACCCCAAATCCCAACAACATCATGCGTTAATTCTAATACATGCTTTTCTTCAAAAAAAGGAATCCTCCATCTCATTACAGACTTATCATCAGCTAAAGATACAATAAATTGTTGATCATGAGAAAGTATAGCAGATTTAATCATCCCTTTATGTCCTTCATAAATAAACGGCTTTCTTTTTTTGTTCAAATGCCAAATATAAATTTTTTTATCTTCACCAGCTGTTATCATTAAATTTTCATCTTTTGATATATCAATAGACCTAATTCGATTATTTTCTTTATATTGTTTAAGTTTTGTCCAAGTCATAAATTCCCATATTATTGCATTTCCACATTCATCACCTGTGACGACAAATTTGTTACTTGGGGAAATTTTCACTGCCCAAATAGGATGTCTGCAATCAAGAGTTCCAATTTCTTTTCCATCCTCAGCATTTTCAGACCAAGAAAACTCATAAATTTTTGAAGTCCCATCTTCAGATCCTGAAGCAATATAAGCATTATTTTCTGATAGATCAAGACAATAGACTTTATCTTCATGAGAATATAAAACTTTTGAAACTTGATCTTGATTAAGTCCCCAAAGTCTTACTGTATGATCGTCACTACATGAGACCATCCATTGATTATTTGTAAATACGTCGATTGAGTTAACTTCTCCAGTATGTCCTGAGTACTCACTTTCTAATTGTAAAGAATCAAGTTTATACTTTTTTATCACAGGGTCTTGACCTGCACAGAAGATATGTTTTTCATCCGAGCTCAGCCCTAATGCCCAGATCTGGCTTTCTGCCACAATATCATCCCGTAAAATAACTTTTTCTTTTGAGTCTATCACTGCAAGTCTTCCTTGCCTACTTACAAAGACGTAATACCTATCGCCTTGTTGAATCCTCAGACTAGTGCCATCGAATTGATGCTCTATTTTCAAAGGCAGGGTATCTGAAATGAACTCGGTGACCAAGGCAAACTCTTCATCTATGTCGGCAAAAGTTGACAAGTCGATTACTGAGTCCTTGGTATAAATTGTTTTAGCCTTTTTTTGGCCACGAAACATCGAAGAGAACTTGCCCAACATTTTTATAAGTCTAGTAAATCAAGATGTGTATTGGAAAAAAAATGAAATTGTAAGAAGTGCAGGAAAAATTTTGATAAGGATTGTTTTGAAAATATATTAGGATATTAGTATTTTGTATTTAGGATAAAAAAAATATGAGTATTAGTATTGTATAGGATGTATAACTGAATATTATACATATAAAAGTTAAGCTATTAAGAATGGGTAAATATAAAAGGAGTTTAGGATTTAGATAAAAGATAAAGAGGTTTATGGTTGTTGTAATAAAGGTCATGGAAATTGAGGATATGATTTTATATTGTGGGAGAGAAAATATATTTATAGATTGTATGTGAAATATTTAAGGGTTTATTATTTTTAGTTGAAATTCAGATGTTCATGCTAAAAATTATAATTAATATGAAGTTTTATTATGCACTTTAGTTTAATATGTATTAGAATCTAGATTATAGGAATTTGTAATTAGTTTTTGATTTTATGTAGGATGGAACAATAAATGATGACTGGAAATCTTGTGTTGTTTTTTTTTTCAAATGAATAATTGTAATAGGCATTAAAATTTCCTTATTGTAATAGCTTAGATTTTATATGATAAAATAAGAAAACCATTACACATACTAAAAAGTAAATTCTGTCATAAGAAAATATAAAGTTTTGTTTAGGAAAATTTAGTTTTTATATTTGAAGTTTGATTAATTATTTTACATACTTTTAACTCTTAAGACAAAATTAAATCTAGAAGTGAATATTATCAGCTCTAAAAGCATGACATGAATAAAGCTTTCAGAAAAATTTAAGCACTTTAATAATAAAACTTAACTTTTTATTTGTTATTACCGCAAATTCATATCAACAACAAAAACCACCTTCCCACATATAAAACATGCCAAAATTTTCCAATCTTTTAACTCCCCACCAAACTTAAACCTCACTTCCCACATCAATCCTTCAGTTTTAACCATTTCCCTAAAATCCATTCCAACTATGCACATTCAATCCTAACACTCCATATGCAATCTTAGATATTTACTATGATACAAATATGAACGATTTCAATATCAACTCATTGGAAAAACTCTGCTCTGACTTTTATCTAGAAACCAATGAACAAGTAATAACTACATAGGAACGTAATTCTCTAGGTCAAGCTCTATACTCATTCCTAGAATCCCCAGGGAATTTCCGCAATGTATTTTCTTTACTATCCCAATCAACACATTCCCATCTCTTATATTTGTCAATAAGTTCAATAACAAAACTTTTAAGTTCAGAGTGGAAATCATTTTCTCTTCAAGAACGGACAATGATATACCAAACCTTATTTTCTATGCTTTTCAATCCTCAAGATAAAGCTTCTTATCTCATAGGCGGTATTTCTAAAGCTTTAGCCCGTGTGTGTCGTTTAGGTTGGATTGAAATTGAAGAAATCAAACGTCAAACTTTTACAATAGAAAACTTAATAGGTCAGAACATATCTCTATTATCATCAGGATTTAAGTTTTATGAAGAATTAATCTCAGAAATCGGTGAGCCTATAAAAGGTCGATCTTTATCACTTAATAGAAAAATTGCTGTGTGTTTTCGAGATGAAGCATTAGGGTCAATTTTCTCATATAGTCTTATAACATTGTCTATTAAAATGCAAGAACTTCCTAGGAATCTTTTATCATCTATATTAAGCTGTATACACATGTGTTTGAATTTTGATTTTTTAGGAATATCATCTGATGAAACTTCAGAGGATTCTTTATGTCTTCAAGTACCTATGGCTTGGAAGGCCCATTTTGAAAACCCGAGAATTTTTGATGTTTTAGAATTTATAGTTTTAAACGGTCATAGTGAAGTTGAAACTTTAGCACTTCGGGTTTTAAACCATGCTGGGGCTGTGAGAAAATCGATATTCTCAGGTAATGTTGATGTTAAAAAGAATTATATTGCTAAATATCTTAAAACTACTGAGTTTATAATGAGGAATAAAAAACTCGAACATGACAGTTTGTTTGAATTCGTCAATGCGGTCAAAAGATTTCTTATGAATTTCACGTTAAAAGATGTATCGGAAGTTGAGATTTTTGATACCTGGATGCAAACTTTAGCTACTTTCAGCTTAGGACTTTATACAAAAGAAGAAGCGATTGTGTCTGGGATTGAAAGCTCAATGCTTGTGTGGAATTATTTAGCTTTTGAAGGACATCATCAGCTTCCACAGAAAAAACCTCAACTATGTCAGTTTATCATTGGGCTTTTTAAAGCGTTTTTGGACTGCACTATTGGTAATGTTAACCCTGAAATACTTTCAATTGATAATGAAACAGAATTAAGGGATCATATAGAAATGATATCTAATCTTAGTTTGTATTATTATGGGGATGTAACTAAGATTTTAGAAGAAGCTTTTATGGATCGGTTGAATAAGTGCGAATTTATTGGGACAGAGCAACAGGCAAAGTTCGCTTGGATGATTGCTATTGCTTCAGGGTTTGTATCTTTGAGAGATGGGAAAAATAACGATATCGAAGTCCGTATGGATGCTTTACTTATCCAACTTGTATTCCAAACAATATCCAAAATCCCTGAAGCAATAGACTGTTTAGAAACAAGTTACTTACTTTTCTTTACAGGACTAACAAAAGCTTACATAAACTCATCTTATGAAAAACTATGGTTTGTCCTTGACAGTACACAAAACTCAAGCGACATAATAATCAGTCGACTTTTAACTCCAATACTAGAAAAATGTTTTAAAAATCTCAGTTCCATGAGTTCAGAAAGGATTACAAAATACAGCATCGAACTTTTTGAACAACTCGCTAAAGGGTATTATTCAAATAAAATCATGGTCAAAAATGAGTTAATGCAAAGTTTTCTTTTACAATACAAAACATATCCTTTATATTTAAATAATCCAAAACTCAGGTTTAGGATTTTTAATTCTTTAGCCTTACTTTGGGTTAATAAAGATTTGTCAACACCTTTATCAACATTTTTAGCCCCTATGAGTGAACATTTGAGTTTATTGATTAAATCTCCTGATTCACAGTTGTATGAAATTATTTTTAGAGAATTAGAAGGTATTGTATTTGGGTTGCAGAACCAGAAAATTTATAATGAGTTTTTTGAATGGTTTTATGATAAGTTTAATATTATCATGGTAGCATGTCAAAATTTTCTATATAATGATAAAGTCATGGATTCAGTATTGAAATTCATTTTAGAACTTGTGTATTCAAGAAATGCTCGGATAAAATTCGATTTAGCTTCATCTTTTGGTGTTGTCCTTTTTAAAAATCTCAGCAATGTAATCAATGGTTATGGTAAAGTTATAATCGATAATAGTCGATCTGTAGATTTCTTTAAAACTTTTTATGGGCGTATAAAAAAACTTATAGGTATAATGATGCAACTTCTTAGTGGAGGGTATGTTCCATTTGGGGTTTTTGAAGTATATGGTGATACTTGTTTAATTGAATCTTTACGGACATGTTTTCTTATACTTGATACAATCCCAAGAACTGAAATTACTGTATTTTTTATATAGTCTTATGTGAAACTTTTAGATAATATTTATGACTTTCTTGAATTAGTATGTAAAAGTCATATGAAGACCTTTTTTACTCAAATGGATCCTTTGTGCTATTCACAGCTTATGATGTATATGATTAATGGAGTTAGGTCAAATTGTATGGTTTATATAGTAATGAAACATTGTGTTTGTACTGCTAATTGTACTGGGTACTTATGTGAGTATATTATAAAAGTTAGTCAGAAAGAGAGTAATGAAAAACAGATGGTATCGAGAACTTTGGCTGAGTACCCAATGGTGATTACTGAGCTTTTTGAAGTAATTATTGAGGTTATTGTCTTAGAAGATTCAACTTTTATGTGGAGTTTAAGCAAACCATTACTTGGGCTGATTATTGTTAATGAACATAGATTTGAAGAAATTAAGAGGTTTGTTGTCGCGAAAGCAACAAATAATGTAGAGACACAGGGTAAACTTTATGAGGCACTGTCGTCGTTGATGAATGGGGTTAGTAGGACTATGGAGAGTAAAAACAAAGAAAGGTTTGCTAAGAATTTCAGCAGTTTGAGACAGGTTTTAAGTAATCTTAACAATTAATATTGTAGGTGTGAATGGTTTTGAAATTATTTTAAGGCTTAGAAGGTTTTGAAATTGTCGTTTTTAAGCTTTTTATTCAGAGAAAATTACTGATGATTTTTATGAGATTTTGAGTTGAATTGATATGTGTGTAGGTTCTAATGTTGTGGCAATTTAAAGAAATAAACTATTTTACGATATCTTGAGGGTAATTTTAGTAAAAGTATAATATTAAACTAAATGGATATAAAATATAACACATTGCTCTATAAATTATATTTCTATACCAAACTACTCATATATATTCCTATACCTAATACAATTGACTACAATCCAACACCCTAACACCTAAAACGAAATCCAAAACTCACAAAATCTAATCATTAAAAAACCCAACACCCTTCTCACTCACAATTTCTAACCATAGCCTAACACCCAAAATTTAATTTCCCACTCCATCATCTTCAAAAAACACTTTTTTTCTATAAACCATCAAAAACCATCAAAAACCCTCTAACTCTTTTTCTCATATCCAAAACCTACAAACCTTTTTATCTAAAAAAATCCTCTCCAACACCTAAATATCTTATTTCCATCATAAAACTAAAAATAAATATATTTAACACATAAAAAGTCAAAAAGTCCATTACAATCCTATGGTATCAAATAAATGGGGAAATTAGACAACCTAAGTGGACTGTCAAAAGACGAACTCATCCTTCTAAGCAAAATGGCTGAACAATCCGAAAGATATGAAGAAATGATTGATTACGTCAAACACTTCATAAATAAAGCAACCTCAGAAATGACAGTAGAAGAAAGAAACATTCTTAGCGTAGCTTTTAAAAACGTCGTAGGCAACAGAAGAACATCTTGGAGAGTCCTCAATTCCATAGAACAAAAAGAATCTCGTCGTGGTAATGAAGAAAACAAAACTCGTGCTGCGAATTATAAAGAAAAAGTTGAAGCTGAATTACGAAGTTATTGTCGAGAAATCCTTAGAATAATCGACAATGAACTTATACCTAAAAGTACATCAGAAGAAAGTAAAGTCTTTTTTATCAAAATGAAAGGAGATTATTATAGATATATATGTGAATTTGCTCAAGGACAATATAAAGATGAAAGTTCGAAAAATGCTCAAGAAGCATATCAACAAGCATTAAACCTTGCTGAAACAGGTTTAGATTCTACTCATCCAAGTCGTATTGGTTTAGCTTTGAATTATTCGGTTTTTAATTATGAG
>MPUH01001290.1:0-19110 GCA_001970955.1 Stentor coeruleus | reverse complement strand
CTGCAATTATATATATTTATTTTCTATGTAGGCAAAGCAACTTTAACCTTATAGTTTGGTATTGGATTTTTTTTTTATTTTTAAAAATAGGAACCATTTATAAATCATATCTTAAAGTTTTCTAATAATATTTACAATAAAAACTCTGTATTAAATTGTTAAGTGCTATAAGGAATTTTATTAAATTTGCAAAAAATAGTTAATTTCAAATAAAATCATCATACTCTCATCTGTTTGTATAATATCAAATTCAATGATCTCTCCATAACTAGTTTTTATTCATGCTATAGAAAATGAATTATATAATAATTAAATTTTCACTTTATTATTTTATCATCAAACCTAACTTTTTTTACATTCAAATCATATATTCACATCATATAATATCCGAAGCTTTCAAATAACATTTTTCATACTTTTAAAACTAATTTCAACTTATCTTTAATCCTCCCTTACTTCTTCATACCTTCAAATATCACTACACAACTATTTCATAGTTTTTTTCACCTTAATTCTCTACCTAAATCTAAACTAAACCATAAGCACAACATTCCATGTTTAAAAAACTTTCTCCTAATCTCCATATCAAAAAAATCACTTTCTTTCAGCATAATCCTCAAAAAAAGACTTCAAAAACATCAAAATAATTTTAATTATAATCTTGTTCAAAACGACTACAAATCTTTGATTTTAGGATTTTTAATACTCTAAGCACTCTATGAAAAGGGAAAATAAATTTATCTTAAGAAGCATAAAGATAAATATCTCGACATATGAATGGCTAATAAAGTATGGGCGATCAGCACAAATACGGAACAGACCATACCTCAGTTCGTGTTAAACAAACACCAGGAGGGAACTCTAGCTTTTCTTTAGGTTGGCATACAGAAGATGATAGAGATAAAAAACTTAAAGCTGAAGAAGAAAAAAAAGCTCAGGAACAAAAGAAAAGACAAGAAGAAGAAGATGCTGAACGCAAAAAGAAAGTAGCAGAAGAAGTGGTAAAACATTCTGAAGAAGAAAAAAAGAGAAGTGAACAAGAAGAGAGAGCAAGAGCTGATGCTGATATGAGATCAAGAGCTGATGCTGATATGAGATCAAGAGTAGATTTAGAGGTTCATCGGAGATATGAAGAAGAAGTTGCTGCAAAGAAAAAAGCTTTAGAACAAGAGGAAGCTGCTATTAAGAAGAAAAAAGAAGAAGAGGATAAAAAGAAAAAAGAAGAAGAAGAAGAAGATAAGAAAAAAGCTGCAAATGAAGGACCAAGGAGAAGACCCCCAGGAGGGGCCAGTAGTATAACCTTTGGTTAGTTAATATTCAGCATATTTTCCCATCTATCCTCTTATCTTAATATCTAATTATCATCTACCAGAACATTCGGCAACAATTCTCTAACTCTAGCAATATTCTCTTTAGTAACATTTTCCGCTTCAACATAAAAATACTCCAAATTTTTATGTTCCCTAAGCGCTTTAGCAACTTTAGTCAATCCTTTTTTGCTAATATTATTATGCCTCAAACTAAGCCCTTTAAGCTTTCCCAAACTTCCAACAATTTCTTTTACAAAATCACATCCAGACCTACTGATCCTATTATTATCCAAATGCAAATACTCAAGTTCTGAAAACTCAGGTAAAACATTAGCAAGAAACTCTACACCTTGATCTTCTAAATTATTCTCAACAATCCACAATTTTTTCAAACTTTGCTGTTGTTTTATATTACTAAATATTTTTTCAATACTGTCCAATTGTAAATCATTACTTTTAAGTAAAATTTCTGATAAATTGTTAAGTTCTGGGATAATCAGTGATAATGATGATATTGAAATTTGGTCTAAAACTTTGTTGATTATCCTAATTTCTTTAATTGATTCACTATGACCTTTAAGATAAGTTATATAAATTTCTTTAACTTCTTCTATCATATTCATTCCGTTAATTTTATATTCTATAGATTGTGGAGTTTCTGTAATACAACAAGTCACCATATCTCGTTCATAAACTTTATCAGTTTTGTCTAAACAATTGCAGGTATTACCCATATTTATATTTAAAAGTATAGTTGTAAGATAATAAACTACTTGTTAGGTGTTGCGAGAATAGCTTCTAGGTTTTCTTTAAGCCTTTGGTTTGTTTTTTTCCTGAATTCAACTTCTTCGTAGTGTAATTTGGCTGCTTTTTCTTCACGGTCGCGCTCGTTGATTTCGATATCTTCGATTTCTTGCTCAAGTTGCTCAACTTCTTTTTTCAGGTTTTCGCACTCTTCGGATAAGGTTTTGATTTTCACGTCGGTCTCTGCTCGCCACTGCTCAGCTTGGAGAGCTTTGCGCATACCATAAGCAATACTACTTTCATAAAGAGTCTGATACGCTTGAATAGTCATTCTCAATTCATCTCTTACTCTAAGAAGCAAAAGTCCTCTTTCTGTGCAAATAATTGTAACTTGTCTGATTAATTCATCAAAAGCTTGACTATAAAGTTCTTCACGTACAGGACAAATGCCGGTTTCTCTAGCTTGTCGAGCTTCAAGTAAAGCATCAAGTTGTTCTTGAAGTTTTATAACATCTTGAGTTGTAGCTGGGGTTGAACTAACATATTGAACCCAAAGTTGACCATCTTCAGTACTTTCTCTTGGAGGCAAAACAGAGTTTAAAACATCTTCAATTTGTGCCTTGTCTGGTGGAACATTAGGCCTGCCTGGAACTTTTCGTGGAGATTTGCCGCGTCCTTTTAAAGATGTGGAAACTTGGATTTTAGTATCGTATTTGACTAGAGATTGTGACCCGCTTGCCATATTATATTGAAATAACTGTTTTATATTATTAGTAGTTTTATTTGATTAAAAAGTTGTAGAATATAATAAATGACAAGAGAAATCGGGATTGATTATAAAAATTTATATAATCTAACACATAATGATTATTATAATAACCAAATCTTAAACCTGATTCCTAAAAATCTATTCTAAATTATGAATGGGATTAATGCCTTTCTGCTTTTAGGGTACAAAGGATTTCCTTCTTTTCCATCGAATTCCTTAATATATCTTCTGTGTCTAGCCTTTGACCACTTACTTAATATAAACACAGTTGCACCAAGGAACACATAAGCAGGTACACATTTAGTAAGTCCAGCAAATCCAGCCCAAGCCACAACTTCCCAGAAATAATTCGCACAACTTACAAGGTTAAATCCTAAACCTTTAGGTATTCCACGTGCTTTTGTCCCAGGTGGTCTTAGATTTCTCAAATGCAAATGACATAAGAAATTCATAATCTCAGCACCAGTAAAAACACCAATAAGACATTTAAAAAGCCAAGATTTTAGTTCTGGATCAGTGTATTTTGGGCTAAATAAGAAATAGCCAATAAACAAACCATTAAGAAGCCAATAATAAGAACAATTGACTATAAGATTTTTTGCGGGCATGGTCTGACTGGAAAACCTATGCAAAAACATTGACTCGAGTTCTCTTTTGATAAAATGCCCCATGATCATTATAAAAGCTGCTCTGTGTAAGTGTTACGTTTGAGTTGGGGTTTTCACTGTTTCTATTCCATAAATCTGTTTTGGGAAGTAGTAAAGGAGTGGAGCTATAAGGATAGGTCCAGCATACTCAATCATATAGACAAGTCTCCAGCTCAGTTGTAATCCAAGATCTTTAAAGCACAAAACCCTCTCCTCACCTAGAAATTTAACAAGAAGCTCAGAGTCATTATCCACCACAGGCCCAGTTGTACTTTTAATACAGAACCTCTGTCTTTCTGGTCCCCAATTCTTAACTATTTATATCTCACATTTTTCAGAGAACTTTTTCTTAAAATCCTTCACTAGGATTTCTTGCGGAACTTTGAATGTCCCTAAGTCTTTTCCAGACCGAGAAACAACTTTCACTTCCATTTTTACATATTAAAAATTTTCTACTAACTCAAGCATCTCATTAGCTTCAGCCAACTTTTTCTCAGCCAATTGCATTATGTTTTGAGTGCTAAGCATTGTCCTTCTCTTTCTTTTCTTCCCGCTTTTGCCCAGTTTTTTTTTCAATCTCGCATTTTCTTCTCTTAAAACTTCACATTCCTTGTTTATTTTTGCTATATACGGAACACTGTTGATTTTTTCTATACTTTGCTGATTTGAGATTCTTTCCTGTGAAATTTTAGGCATTTTTTTCATCTTGGCCTGCGCAATAATTTTAATATCACAAATCCCAGGAAGTGGTTCTTCATTACAAATATTCTCAAAAAGCTGTGTATATCTTTCATTATCCACACTATTTCTATCAACACAATCAAAATTCATGTCTACAATTTCTAAAATTTTCACATAATAACTTTCAAAGTTAGGGTTTTCCCTAAGATCAAGTACAAGCAATGATTTGTTTTGATTCAAAGCATCCTTTGTAGAATCAAAAGATGCTGAAGTTAGATTGTTATTTTTAGCTTCAATAAGCCTTAGCCAGTTATCACTAACTAAAGTTGATATGATTTTATCCCAGCCATAGTCACCAATACAATTATTGCTTATATATAATTCTTTTAATCCTAAAGGGATTTCTGCAGTTGATCCTCTAAGTTCATTTTCCCATTTATTTGTATCTCTTCTTTCACCTTGTCTACTTATAATCCTTCCTAGAAAATAACCAGAAGTTCCTTTTAGTTTGTTATTTGATAAGTCTAAATTGATTAAGCATGTCATTGATCCTATGTGTTGGAAGAAACCTTCGAATTCCTTTTCAGAGATTTCACATTTTTGTAAAGATAAAGTGTGGATTTGGCTTGATTCTAGACCTTTACCTAGACAAGACCATGTTTTTTGTGTTAGGATAATACCGTAAAGGCCGAATTCTAATAGGGTTTGAGATTTTTCGAGGCTTTCAGAAATTGAAGTGATTTGTTTACTCATTAGGGCTGAGGACTCGGTGTTAGTTTTTGGGTCTTTGCGAGATCTGGTTTTTCGGATTCCCAGTTTTGAAAATTCGCTTTTTTCGAATGAAGCGCTCCAGAACTTGATGTTTTTTAATTTTAGAGATTTTAAAATCCGCGGCAGAGTTCCGAGCTGCTCTGATGTGATATCGTCAAAACATACTTCGATTTCATCATTTATCAAACTTTCGAGTATCGCAGGATTCATTGGAGCTTTAAGTCTTTTACATAATCCTTTGTAATAATCTCTAGAATTTGACATACTACAGGATGCTGATTTAGGTCGCTACATAAAACTAACTTGTAATTTTATTTCTGTTCTTGCACTTTTCATATATTAAAAAGGGATAATTTAAATCTTCCATAAACATATTCATCTATTAAAAAATCCAATTCAAACTCTACTTCAACAAAAAATCCAAATTTCAAAACCTTTTATCTTGTATAACCACATCCTTAACCCTAAAAAATTATTCTCAAATTATAACATAATCAATACCTTTTAATCATACACCAAATATCTAAATTATCTAATACACCTTCTAATATCTTTTTATACAAATTTAATGCGCTTTTTTTAAAATAATTTCAAAAATATTATGGATTACTATAACGGTGTAGTGAAAATCAAAGACGGGCTGTTTATTGGTAATAGTGAAACTGGAGAGGACTTTGAATTCCTTACAAACAACAAAGTTACTCATATAATAAACTGTGCAGGCTGTGAGCAATCAAATCTATGGGAATCTTCAGGTATTTTATATTTAACTTACCCTTGGTATGATAACAATATTCAAAGTATTTTCGATGAAGATGATATTATACTTCAAGAAATCTGTATTTTTATACAATCAGCTATTGATAATGGAGAAAGTTGTCTTATATGGTCAATACAAGGGATTTCAAGATCTGCATGCTTAGCAGGTGGTTATTTAATGTACACTTATTCATGGAGTTTATATAAAGCATTAGAATATTTAAACTCTAGGAAATCAGATATGAGTCTTAATCCTAACTTTGTCCATCAACTTTTTAAACTTCAACAAAGACTAGTTCAGATACATGGAAAAAATATTACATGCTCATGGTATGAAAATAGTGAAAATAATGAGGATTTAGTATTGAAAAACACTTTTTTAAACTCGCAAAAAAATATGAAGCAAAAAATTGATGTTCAAAAAAAAGGACCGAAAATCGATATATTGACTTGGGCTGATGAATTAGATGATGATAAAGAAAACCGTATTATTAAACGGGAATGTAAGGTTATTACTACAAAATCTTGTATTAAAGGTAGAGGAGATAAGCTTTTTACTTTTGAATGTGCGTTGAGGAATAAAAGCTTTTGTGATAGTGATAAAGATACTACTTTTGTTAGCGATGATGAAGGTAAGTTTAAAAGTTATAAAGTTCTTAGGGATATTGGGAAAAAATCTAAAGTGGAGATGAAACGACCTTTAATCCAGTTGCCGAAAAAGATTGAGATGATTGGGGATAAATCTAAGACAATTAAGATTATTAGTAACAGAAGAAACACTGGGTCAAGAACACCTTCACCTTTTGTTGTTGGGGGGAAAATGTTGGGGAGTAATAGATTAGCCTATCCTTGGAAGTGAAATGATGTAAATTATTTAATATGATAAGAGATTAGGATATTTTTGATATTATTATGCTTGTTTTTATTTGATTGTTTAATGCTTTAGGATTATAAAATCAGAGTTGACTGTTGTTATCGTCGAGAAAAGGTGTGGATATGGTCTGGGTAGAGACTAGATAGGGTATGAATGTTGTATTTTTAAGTATTTTTTTTGATTAAATATGAAGATAAAGTCACCAGAAGAAAACTACAATTCATTCATTCCATATCATTTAATGAATAAGTTTGGGCTCTGATCCTTATCCACACTCTTTTCTTCATGGTAACACTGAAGATAATTTTTAATAAACATTAAAAATTTTTGCTTTTTTAATATTTACTTCATTTCTAATAATATTTCAGTTAATTTCACACAATATACTAAATCTTCAACATACCATATTACTATACTATAAATTATTATCTCAGAAAACTATACAAATTTCTATTAACCATTCAAAACTTCAATAAAAAATACATAACTTTACATCAAAAACCAATAATCATAACAAAAAAATAAAAAAAGACTATCAGCACAGCTTAATTCACTCAAAAATATACACAACTTAATTTGACATACAATTCCAATAATATTTTCTTCATAATTTTTAATACATAAAATCATCTTATTTAATAATTAATGTATATCATCCTCATTACATAAATATAAATAATGAGTTTGCAGTGCTTCAAACATTTCCTGATGCATTTCATCACTGAACTCCATTATAAACAAAGAATCAGGGACAAATTGAGGAATAATTGAATCTGTCATTGTGCGTGTTGAAATCCCAAAGTGTATTTCCAATGGTATATGTGTTCTAAAAAGATCATCAAATATAAACTCAAGTTCTTGCACTCTAGAAAAGCTCAAAGAACCCATAACACTAGTTTTTTTAGGACTTTTTCTAGCTTTAGGTTCTAAAACAACACTCTCACCCCAGCAGTCAATACGTGGTTTAGCTTTCCATTCAACTTTTGTTGGTTTGTATGTTTGAGATTTTCTTTTAAGAAAATTATGACAAGGTTTAGACGGATCCATATCTCCATCTACAAAAGCAGAATCTGATTCTTCAATATCAATATCAATTGAATTTTTATGTTGTAATTGTTTTATCTTTTTATTATCTTTTTTTACTTCTCTAGTTGATTTTGTATCTTGACTTTCCTTTGTATCAAATCTCAATTCAATAATCTCAGGTTTAGGTTCTGGTTTTGGTTCAACTTTAGGTTCAAGGATTTCTTGAGGTGGGGGTTTAGGTTTTGTAGAAATAGCTTTAGGATTATACTTTGTATTTTGGCCTCTTCTCAAAAAATTAGTAAAAGTTTTTTTAGGGACTTCAATTTCAATAACCTCAGGCTCTTCAGGGTTTTCAGCTTGTTTTACAGGCTCTTCCTCTCTAGATCTAATAGGGCTTATGCCCTTTATCATTGAAGGTTCAGCTGTAGCAAAAGATTCAAAGGCTGAACTTTGTAATGAAGGTCCCTGAGTTTTTAAATACTTCCCAGTTCTGTAAAGTTTATGAATATCTCTTATGATTTTTTCTTTCATAATAGGAATCTGACCAGAAACCTGGTTTTTTAATGAAATATTTTGCCCAGGAGCGGCAAGTTCTTTTTCTAATGCTTGTAAATCAGAAAGTCCTGCTTTTAAATTTTTTATATCCCTGGATTTCATGATCTTTCGTATTTTCCATCCTTTTAGTAAGGCTCTTATATAGCATTTAGCTCGAGACCTTTGCTTTATTATAAAATGATAAAACCTTCTAACCATATACCCTCTCCAGTTTTTTTGTATATAAACAGCAGAATAATCTCTAAACATAATCATTATTCTCCTTTTTTCTTGCTTTCTATATGCTAACCATTTCCTTAAAGCTTTTAAAATCACATAAGGTGCAAAAAGCTCTTTAATCCTTATAGAAATATCTTTTAGTCTGTCTAATTTTTTCTTCCTTTGCAATCTTTCCCATATCTTTATAAACTTTTTCCTCTGTTTCCATCCTCGATAAAGTGCTTGGATTTTAATTACTGATCTTTTCCTCCTTTGCATAAGAAGCTCTTTTTCTTTAGCTTTCTGTTTAAACTGTAACAATTGAGCTTGTTTTGTAATTTTTTGTGATTGAGCAATATTTGATGTATTATTTCTTAAAGATCTATCATTGTTCATAAATTGGTCATATGATAATATTGGATTAGGGGTGATAAAAGAAGAATTTTTTGTAGGTGTTATAAAAGATTCATTCATTCTTATAGATTTCTCATTAGGCTCATAAGCAAAAACTGGAGATTTGCTTCTATTGCGAGTTTCTACAAAACTAGAAGAAAATAAATTCATGGATTCATTTTGTGAAGCTTGAACGTGCATGTCTTGAACTTTTTTTATTGGAGCTTTTCTTGAAGATTCTTCTTTTTTTTCATGGAATTCTAGTATTTGATAAACTTTCTGCACAATTTTAAAAGCTTTTATAGACTTTTCGCAGTAATACTCAGGACATTTAGGGAGTTGAACTATGCTAAAAACTTTTATAACAGTTTTTTCTTGGATAAATATTATAGGGACACTTGGTTTTTGTAGGGTACTATAACGATTTATAAGTTTTCTTGGGGCTATTTCATCTATTTTTTCTTGTAAACGATTACATAAAGATAGTATATGAGCTCTTCTGGAGTTTTCTTCTTCAATATTTTTAGGCTTTGCAGGTTGGGTATTGAAAACCTGAGGTTTATCTAAAGACTTTGTATCAGATGGATTAGTAACAGCTTTACCTTTAGACGATAAAAGGTTTTTTACGTTTTGGTAACGAGATAATATTATATCTCTTGAAGATTGATATGGGGGTTTGTCTTGTCCGGTAGACATTTTATATAATAAAAAGGATTTTCATGTGATTTAAGAATAAAAGATATTAACTAATTAAAGAGAATAAGTAGAGATAGTGCTGCACTTAGAGCCCAGGATGAGTCTTCTGAGTTTACACAGAAGCAAGATTTCACACCTTGCAAATATATGAAAACTTCAATTTCGTACTCAACTACATCATCATCATCTTCTTCATCTTTTTTTTCTAATATATAAAGAGCACCAGCATCTTGATCTGCAATGTATATATTACCATCTCCAGAACATAAACCTTGTGGGTTGATAAGTCCAGAAACAACTGTTTCAACTGATTTTCTTTCCATATGATAAGCATTAATATCTCCTGAGCTTAATGAATAATAAACCCACTGATCAGAAATTGCAACACCATAAGCTGGATAGTTTTCACTAACCATAATTGATATAGATTCACTATTAGCTTCATCAATATTAATTTCTACATTATTCAAAGTTCCTACCGTAAGGCTATTTCCACTATTTACGAAATATGCTTCATCACTTTCATATAAATCAATAGCTGTTGGAGAATCTAATTCAATAACATTATCATCAACATAATATAAGATGGTATGAGAATTTGTGTATCCATTATATAAATCAGAATAAGTGACTTTATTGATAGTATTTAAAGCACTATCAGTAAAGTATAAATTACCATATGCATCAACTTTACAATCACTTGGAGTTCCTTCATATGTAGTAACATATACATTATTATCAAATTCAAATGTATCTTCATCCCATGAAATCTGATATTGAGTTATACTTCCAAGTTTAAGTCCTCCTTTGTCTACTATATATAAGAAATTATGATTAACATCAAAGCACACACCTACAGGTTCTTGAAGTCCTCCTAAAAGTTCAGTCCAATCAGATTCATCATCTGGATTTATAAGATAAACTTTACCTGTACCAAAATCATCAGAAATATAAGATGTGACTAATAAGAAATTAGTTTCTCCTACAGAATATTCAACACCTATTTCTGCATCTTCTTCTGGTTCTTCATCTTCATCTCTTTCAAGTGCTGGATCTGCTTCTGTAGTCTGAAGGAAAGTTCCAGTTTCAGTACTTGAAGTAACTTTAGTTGAAACTGTAACCCCTGTAAGTACTGTAGTTGTTCCACTGGTACTTGTAACAATAGTATCTGAAGAAGTTGTAGTTGAAACAATTTCAACATCTTCTTCTGTAGTTTCTGAAGCACTTAATAAATCTGTAAATTCTTCTGAAGTTAAAGTACTTGAGTCAGTTACTTCAGCAGCTACTATTGTAGTTTCTCCATCTTCATCTGTTACTAAAACTTCACCTTCATCTAGAGTTGAAATTATATCATCAAGTTCATCTATTTCTTGTTGAACCTCATCTTTAGAATACTCATGGTAGTTGACAATAATAGTTTCACCATCTCCAAGCTTTCCATGAGCTTTTTGCCAATGACCTGATAGAGTTATTAGTTCATCTTCAGTTGCGATTTCATCTGTTTCATCGATAGAAATTTCAATATCTTCTGCAATTAAATCTAATTCTTCTTCTTCAGCTAAAGCATCTGCTTGTAATCTGATGGATTCAATCCATTCATCAAGAGTTTCATATGAATAATCAACTCCATCTATTATGACTGTATCATCTTCATTGATAAGAGCTAAGACATCTTCAAGTTCATCAACAAGATTGTATAAATCTTCAGATGTTGGGTCTTCAATAGCTAGAATTGCTTCAGCTTCAGCGATTGCTGCATCAAGTTCTTGTTCAGCTTCGAAATCATCTTCTGATATAAATTCATCTTCTAAGTCTTCGTTGTCAACTAAAACAACATCTTCATCATCTAATATTTCAAGAAGGTCTTCATTTTCTTGGATTACTTCATCAATGTTATCTTCAGTTATTGTTTCACCTTCTACTATGACAGATTCTCCTTCGTCTAATTCTTCTTCTAAATCATTTAATAGGTCAGTTTCTTCGGTTAAAGCATCAACTGTGACTAAGGTTGATCCATTATCATCTTCAGGATATGAATCGATAAGTGATTCTATTGCTTCTTCTACTTCTTCTAGATCTTCTGCTTCTGTTTGTTCATCTTCAATTACTTCCAATTCATCAATGATTACTTCAATTTCATCTACTGTTAAGTCTTCTTCATCAACTTCTACTGATTCTAAGTCTAATTCTTCCATGACAACTAATAAATCTTCAAAAACTTCAATAGCATCTGATGATTCCTGAGAACTGTCAATGTCAAGATTATCAATAATTTCTTCTTCTTCAGTTAACTCATCTTCAGTTTCTTCTGTTTCCTCAGATTCTCCTTCTTCTTCTTCTTCTTCTTCAGTTTCTTCTTCTTCTTCTTCCTCCTCTATTTCATCATCTCCATCAATTTCATCAAAGGATTCAATAGCTTCTATAGCTTCATCTAACACTTCATCTTTTTCTAATTCTTCCGCTTCCACAAGTGCTTCATCAATCAAATCCTCAACTTCATCAACAGTATAATCTTCCCCATCAATTGTAGCAACATCATCATCTTCCATAATATCTACTAAATCTTCTAAAGCATCAACATAAGCATAATATTCTTCAGATGTACTTCCATCACCAAGTGCTGCTAAAGCATTTTCAATTGCATCTTCAATATCTTCAAGATGCTTCTTCCTTTTAGCTTCATCTCTAAGTTGAATAATTTTTTCTTCAAGAAGTTTTTTAGTATATTCGACACCTCCAATCTCAATAACTGGATCATCTTCTTCTAAATCATCTAATTCCGCAATGACATCTTCTAATTCATCAGCAGCTGTATTAAGTTCTTCACTACTATCATCATCTTCATCTTCATCATCCTCATCATCAATTACTTCCAATGCTTCTTCAGCTTCAGTTGCTTCCTCTTCAACTTCTTCTACCTCTTTTAAAACTTCAGCTTCTTCTATTATTTCATCAATATACTCATTAATTTCATCATTACTTTCAAAAGCTACATCATCAACTACCACAGCTTCATTTTCATCAATAATAATATCCTCAATTTCATCTACAAGGTCAATAAGATCATCAGAAGTTGCAATTTCCCAGTCTTGAACAACATCTTCAGCTTCTTTAATTTCAATATCTTCAGAAACCTCTTCTATTAATTCTTCAACTTCTACTTCAATATCTTCCTCACTTAAAATTTCTCCAGCAATTTCAACTTCTTCGCCATCTTCTAAAGATTCTAATAATTCTTCTAAAGTTTCAAGTAATTCAGCTTCTTTATCATCAGTAATTTCTTCTTCATTACATTCAAATATCTCAGTAGCTTCTTCAACTAAAATTTCTTCCTCTTCTTCATTAGCAACTAAAGCTTCTTCTTCAGCAATTTCAGCTTCATCAACTTTATCATTAGTTTCTTCAATAAGTTCTTCGATTTCTTCTTCAGTATAAGTTTCATCATCAATTGTCACTAAATCATCTTCATCCATTTCTTCAGCAACATCTTCTAAAGCACCAACTAAATCTTCAAGTTGACATGATGTAGGATCTTCTTCTGCTTCCTCAGCTTCATTTTCAGCTGTTTCAACTAAACTTTCTAATTCAACTGTATCTTCAATTTCTTGTTCAATTTCAATTTCTAATTCTTCAAGTTCTTCTTCAGTATAATCTTCATTATCTATAGTGATTTCTTCTCCATAATCAAGAGCTTCAATTGCATCTCGAACAGCTTCTAATTCATTAATAAGTTCTTCAGATGTAATCTCATCAGTTGTATCACTAAGCTCTTCTTCAAGATTCTCTTCAGCTTCTTCTTCATCAAGATCAAGATCTTCTTCTAATTGTTCTTCAATAATATTAAGTTCTTCAAGTCCAATTTCTTCAACTGAATCTTCAACAATTAATGTAGGATCAGCTATTTCAGTTAATTCTTCAATATTATTTTCAAGTTCAATAGCTTCTTCTTCAGTTAAATCTTCATCTTGTAAACTTTCTTCTATTTCTTCAACAAGATATTCAATAGTTTCTTCTATTTCTGCTTCTTCAGCTTCTTCTTGTTCAATAAGTTCTTCAGCATCTTCATAGACAGAAGATATTAATTCTTCTAATTCTTCATAAGTATATTGAATATCAAAAATTATAGCAACATTATCTTCGTTCATTAGAGATAATACATTTTCTAGAGCTGCAGCATAATCTAAAAGTTGCTCAGAAGTATAATCTTCGTTTATATTTAGAATATATTCAGCTTCAGCAACTGCTAGTTCTATTTGTACTTGGTTATAAGCATCTAATAAAATTTCTTCAATGTATAAACTAAGAGTTACTTGATCATATTCAATATCAAGGATCTCAACTGCTTCTTCTTCTTGAAGAATCATTATGTCTAAAACTGCTTGTAAGGATTCAGCATCTTCGTATAAATCCTCAGATGTTATTATTGAAGTATCTTGTAATTCAGTTTCAGCTGCAATAATTGCTGAATCTAAATCATCAAGGCTTGAATCTTCAAGTAGTGCTTCTTCATCACTTTCTTCTTGATCATCAATAACACCTTCTTCACCATCATCTGCAGTATCTAATAAATCTTCATCGTTATCTTCAACAATATCATCTTCGCTTTCAACAGTATCTTGACTTATGGCCACACTCAAAAGGAGAGCAAGCACAAACAAGTACTTTTTTCCCATTAATTATATCCGTTTATTATAAAAAAATGTAATGGTTAAATTTGACTATTTTAAAAATATATAGGACTATATAAGGCATAAAAAGTATTACTTTATATAAGGCTATTATATTTTTTTAGTTATGATATAAGGTATTTGATTTTATTATTTTGATAAATATTTTTAAATGTTTATGGCTTTACCAAACCGTCAAGTAGAATTTTTAAGACAATTATTTATTAGTGTATATGAGGTAAGATATTATGTTAAATAATTCTATGCTTTTTTTTTTAAGAATCAAACTTTAAGAAATTATAGTCTAGGATTCAGCTAGTAATTAAAAAAAATCATCTATTTTTGATGTGTGTCTGTGTTTGATATTTTAAAGATTGAAACTCTTAACCAAATTACTTATGTCAAACCATTTTCCATATAAAACTTCATTTTTATAGTCTATAAAAGCTTCGTCTCTAGGTTGAATAATTGCCTAACTAAAGTATAAATCAATGAAGTCTCAGTCTCAGCGAAGACAATCTAATTTCATTCCACATCTTTAATATTATTAGAGTAGAGACAAAGTTGGGAGAATAATTACAATAAAATGTCTAGGTTCTTCATCATCTCCTTTATTTATCTTAAAACACCTAAACACATATTATCACTAAAAAACCTCTCCCTTGAATCAATTAAAAATATTATATAAATTTCTGATTAATTTTATTATCTAAGCTATAAACTTTAATGTCTTATTCTCTATAGGATGCTAAGTTATTCTAATATTTTTCCAAGAGCTTAACCTATAGCAAATACAATTTTAACATAAATCATAAGAGCAACTCATTAGTCATTCAATATTAGTTTCTGTTATTTGGGTTGTATAAAATAGTAAACTGTAGTGTTGACAAAAAAATCGTCAGCCTGAAAAACTCAAATATTCAAATTATTACTACAGCTTGATATTCTTATAAAAATCTAGATTGGCTACTTATGCATAGAATTAGTGATTATTAAAAATTTTACACTCGACTACTTTCTATTCATTAAGTCTATCTGAGTATATTGATATATAAAACTATTTTGTAATATAAAGCTTCTTCGTCTGCATTTCAACTAATTTGAGGATTAAAGATCCCTTATTGTAAAAATTTCCTTTATTATCAGTATACAAGAAATTTTGGTTTTCTTTAAATCATATTCCTGCTAACTCTTGTAAACTATTAGCTACTTATTAATTCTAAAGGTTGATTTTAGGACTGAAAAAGTTTCCCTGTCGTAATTTCACAAGAATAAAATTTATCAACAGGTATGGAAAATTTCCTATTTCACAAGGGTAAATATCATGAAAAGTATGCCAAAAGTATCTCTTTCTTTGATGATAAACCTCAGGCTCAGTATTTCTTCAGGAATTTCTCTTCGTCACTTTAAAACTTGTCATAGTTTCTTGAATTTTTTGTAAAAAGGTTGAAGTGTTGATTTTATTTTATTAGTGACAACTTTAGATTTTAGGAATCAATATTTACTTTTTATAGGGCATAGGAGTGATATAGCTTTGAGTTTACTAATTTTAAGGGAATTTATTGTAAAATCTAGCTTGGCATAAAATAATGTATTAATAATTCCATTGATAAACTTTTTTATGTTTAATCCAAACATTTTAGCCTGCTGAGAGCATTTGATACAGAAATAATATGATTTTTACCTAAAGTCGAATTTCGAATTAAAAAAAATGAGTATCAGAATGACAAAATCTAACAGATATTGAAGAATATTCTTTATTTATTTTCAGTAGCAAGAATATTATGCTCTAATTGTGAAGATAAGCCAAATTATAATAGAAAAAAAATAATTTTTCAATTTTGAATCAGTTGTAATTTCTTAGATGCTAGATATTTACAACCAACTTCATTATAATCTTTCATTTAATTAAAATACTTTTTTATTTGCAGTAATATATTCAAATTTATATGAAATTTCAATGACTTTAATTCGGCTTAACTTTAAAAAATGTATATTTAAGCTCTTAGATTTTTAGAACTCTTTAGGTTTTCTAATTCTGATTCATCTTCATTATATACAATTTCGATAATAATCACAACATAATTTCATTCTTATTTTCAATAGATTCTTCAATAATAAAAACTAACTATTTTCTTTCACGCATAAATTTGAGTTTAGTTATTAAAGTTTCTATATTCTACTCTATATGCATAATTTATGATTTTCTATATCATTTTGAGCTTGATGCATCTTTGCTAATTCTGCAGATTTAAGAATCTTTCTTTGTTTAGCTTTATAAAATAATGTTACATTATAAATCAATTTTTTTTTTATTTTGTGATCTCCTAATACTTAAATTCCATTATATTACTATTAATCTATTCAATTAGCTGATTTGACAAGAAGTAAAATATTAGAATAAAAATAATTCATCTTTTATCATGCCTTTAGTGATACTAATCAGCTTGTGATACAAGTAAATTTATTCAAGATATACTGCAATAGACGGAATGATAATAGTGAAAAAAACTATATGAAAATTCAAATTGCAAAAAATATTTGAGATATTAGTTTGCACCCAATATAATAAAAAAAATTTAATTGTGGAATAGGTTTTTAAAATTATTCTTTGGCCAGGAGAAATTATTCATTGGGGATAGACATCTTGAAATCTTTTCATAAATATTTCGACCAGCAATTTTAAAATTAAGTTTAGCATAAACTATTATCTTATAAACATTTTATATAATTTAATTTCATTTAAGGATAAAAATATTAACTAATTAAAGAGGATAAGTAGGGATAATGCTGCACTTAAAGCCCAGGCTGAATCTTCTGAGTTTACACAGAAACAAGATTTCACACCTTGAAGATATACGAAGACTTCAATTTCGTACTCATCATCATCTTCTTCTAATTTGTAAAGGGCACCAGCACCTGTATCTGCAATGTATACATTACCATCTCCAGAGCATAAACCTTGTGGATTGATAAGCCCAGATACAACATTATCAATTGTTTTTCTATCTATATGATAAACATTAACTTCTCCTGTACTTAATGAATAATAAACCAATTGTTCAGAAATTGTAACACCATAAGCTTGATAGTTTTCACTAGCAATAACTGATATAGGTTCACTATTAGTTTCATCAATATCAATTTCTACTTTATTCAAAGTTCCTGCCTCAAGGCTGATTCCACTATTTACGAAATATGCTTCATCA
Organism: Stentor coeruleus; assembly: GCA_001970955.1. Taxonomy (NCBI): domain Eukaryota; phylum Ciliophora; class Heterotrichea; order Heterotrichida; family Stentoridae; genus Stentor; species Stentor coeruleus. The sequence continues at coordinate 1,811 of MPUH01001290.1, read as the reverse complement.
CTTTCATATAAATCAATAGCTGTTGGAGTATCTAATTCAATAATATCACCATCAACATAATATAAAATGGTATGAGAATTTGTGTATCCATTATATAAATCAGAATAAGTAACTTTATTGATAGTATTTAAAGCACTATCAGTAAAGTATAAATTACCATATGCATCAACTTTACAATCATTTGGAGTTCCTTCATAAATAGTGACAAAGACATTGTTATCAAATTCAAATGTATCTTCATCCCATGAAATCTGATATTGAGTTATACTTCCAAGTTCTAATCCTCCTTGATCTGCTACATATAAGAAATTATGATTAACATCAAAGCACACACCTGAAGGTTCTTGAAGTCCTACTAAAAGTTCAGTCCAATCAGATTCATCATCTGGATTTATAAGATAAACTTTACCTGTACCAAAATCATCAGAAATATAAGATGTGACTAATAAGAAATTAGTTTCTCCTACAGAATATTCAACACCTATTTCTGCATCTTCTTCTGGTTCTTCATCTTCATCTCTTTCAAGTGCTGGATCTGCTTCTGTTGTCTGAAGGAAAGTTCCAGTTTCAGTATCAATAGATTCTTCAGTTGAAGTTGTAACTTCATTAAGTTCATCACCTGTACTTGATAAAACAATATTTGAAGAAGTTGCAGTTGATATGATTTCAATTTCTTCTACTGTAGTTTCTGAAGCGCTTAATAAATCTGTAAATTCTTCTGAAGTTAAAGTGCTTGAATCAGTTACTTCAGCAGTGATTATTGTGGAAGTTCCATTTTCATCAGTTGATAGCACCTCACCCGCATCTAAAGTTGAAACTAATCCATTAAGTTCTTCCATTTCTGCTTCAACATCAGCTTTTGTATATTCTTTGTAATTTACTACAATAGTGTCACTATTACCAAGATTTTCATAAGCTCTTTGCCAATGTCCTGAGAGTACTAATAGTTCATCTTCGGTTGCAATTACTTCTGTTTCTTCAATAGAGGTTTCAATATCTTCAGCAATCAAATCAAGCTCTTCTTCCAAAACTAACTCGTCTGCTTCTGCTTCAACAGACTCTATCCAATCTTCAAGAGTGTCATATGAATAATCAACTCCATCTATTGTGACTATGTCGTCTTCATCGATAAGGGCTAAGATATCTTCAAGTTCATCAACAAGATTATATAAATCTTCAGATGTTGGGTCTTCAATAGCTAGAATTGCTTCAGCTTCAGCGATTGCTGCATCAAGTTCTTGTTCAGCTTCATAATCATCTTCTGATATAAATTCATCTTCTGAGTCTTCGCTGTCAACTAAAACAACATCTTCATCATCTAGTATTTCAAGAAGATCTTCATTTTCTTCGATTACTTCATCAATATTATCTTCAGTTATTGTTTCACCTTCTATTATTACAGATTCTCCTTCGTCTAATTCTTCTTCTAATTCTTCCCATAGGTCGATTTCTTCTTCTAAAGTATCTGCGGTGACTAAAGTAGATTCATCATCATCTTCAGGATATGATTCAATGAGGGATTCTAATTCTTGCACTGCTTCTTCTAGATCTTCAGCTTCTTCTTGCTCATCTTCAATTTCTTCGATGTCTTCGATAATTTCTTCAATATCTTCTTCGGTTAAGTCTTCTCCGTCGATTTCTACAGACTCTAAATCTAGGTCTTCCATGACATCTAATAGATCTTCAAAGGCCTCAATAGCATCTGAAGATTCCTCAGAATTTTCTAAGTCAAGCTCTTCAATAACTTCTTCTTCCACTTCTTCTTCAGCTTCTTCTTCAGCTTCTTCTTCAGCTTCTTCTTCAGCTTCTTC
>MPUH01001289.1:0-19144 GCA_001970955.1 Stentor coeruleus | reverse complement strand
TGCATATTTGTTGGATTTTTTTTTTGATCGTATAATATAAGGTGGGTATTATTTTTGTAGCTTTTTAAAGAGTTTGATAAAAAAATATTGGATTTTATTGGGTTATAATTTGGGGTGAGAGGGTTGAAATATAAATGAGCAGATTTATTGTGTAGTTTTGTTGGTGTGAAGTTAGGATTTTATGAATAGTTTAGTTAGAAATTAGGGAGAAATTTATAAGTTTTTGTTGAAATTTTAAAGTGTTTTTGGTTTAAATGCAAGGGTTAGTTATTGGGGTTAATGTAAAGATTGCAAAATTTGTGGTTGTATTTTAGATNGTTTAAATGCAAGGGTTAGTTATTGGGGTTAATGTAAAGATTGCAAAATTTGTGGTTGTATTTTAGATAATGGAGTATTTTTAAGATATCAGTATTAAATTTTCATTATTATTTTATATATTTTTTGTGTGTTTTAAACTCTAACATCCTTCATTATTCAATAATAATTTTCTCCTACAAAAAAATGTATCCAGACCTGCATCTTCTATGAAATGTTTATTTTTACTACAACAAAATTCTAAAATTTATCTATCAAATTATTACATTGATTATACTTAAATTTTAAATCATATTTCCAACAACTTCATATATATATTTCCAGTACCCTCTAAATAAAATAATGGGCAACTGCACAAAGATTAACCTTAAACCATACACAAGCAAAAGTACCCAGCTTAGTGTAGAAAGTGATTCAAGCCGTACTGTCAAATTCAATGTTAAAATAACCAAACTAAAAATCCGTGACCTCAATGCAAAAATCCACAAAGGACGGAAATTGGCTGCGAATTTCGTTTTCCCATCAGAATTCTTCAAGTTTTCTGAAAAAGCTTCCGAAAATGACATTTTTCGCTGGGAAGAGTCTGCTTCGTTTATATACGAAGCAAATCTTTACCAGATCAACAACCAAAAATTAGAAATAAACGTGTTAGGCAAAGGAAAAACTGTATGTTCGACAGAAATTAAAATCAGATCAATAATCGATGGTCCAGTACATCAGAATACATGTTTGACTGTAGGAGGACTTCTTGTGGGCCGAATAAGTTTTGACATTGAATTCTTAGAAGAAACTTGCCTTACCATTTCTGCTGAGTTTTTGAACTTTTATCTTGAAGATGATAATATTGGGAACTTTTCCACATCTTTGAAATATGCTAGTGACACGGCAAAAGAAAGTGATCATTCTTCTATTACTGATTCTCCTTCATGGAAATTTAAAGCATCTGAACTTTTATGTTTAAATCTTAATGTAACTATGAAAAACATTAGAGATGCAGCTTTACAAATGCGTTTATATAAACATCATAAAGATCAAATTTCCCTTTCAGCTGAATGCTGGGTGAGTTTCACAAAACTTTTCGCCCAAGACATGGGCACTATTTACCGAAAAGAATCTATGTTAGAATTTACACCTAATAAATCAGAGTCACAATTAGACTTCGAAAAAATCCTAAAAGCTCTTAGTAGCATACATAACAAAAAAATCTCTGAAGAACTTTGGCTTTGTGGGAGAAAAGTAGGTGCATTAGAAGGGATGTTAAAAATAATCGGTATGCCAACTTTTGTTCAATTAATCTCAGGAGTCAATACAGAAAGCGGGATTACCGTACAAAACATAAACGTAATCTCTTACAACAAAGGTAAAAAAAAGAAAAATCTTCCAAGCCAAATCATAGAAATCCAAAAGCTCACAAATAAACTTAAAGGTTCAATACAAATAAAAACAGGTAAAGTAGGTCCAGGTCATGAAAGAGAGATTTTTAAATACAAAAAAGAACTTATAGACAGAATATGTTTGTTATTAGAAGAAACAACTAAAGAATCAATTGTTTGTTATACATACACAAGTTCGAAATCCTTATTAAAATCCCAAAAATCACTCATTGACCTAGGTAGGCATTTAGTAGAATATGCCCCTTTAGTGAATTATGATATAAAACCCTACTATTTTAAATGTATTTTATTAGTCATTAATCGTGGAGAACTCGATATTGGGCATTTATGTCTTATAAATTTATCTAACACCCTATTAGAAGAAAAAATTAATATAGCTCGTATTTATTATACAATGGTTCAAGAAGTTCTACAATTAAGTTTATCACGTATGGTTTTTAAAGGTATTGATGATGTAACACAAGATTATGTTAATAAAACTCTAGCTATAGGATGGTTTAGAATCCCAGAATTTAGAGAACATATTAAAGATTTAGTTAAAAAAAAATCATATTATAGTATACCAGAATGGAGGAATATTGAATCTAACCTTGATGAAGATGAGGATCATAATATATCTAATCCTTTAGACTGGGGAAATTTCTATAACATTTTACCTAAAGATATAAAAAATGAAGGATTTACAAATGATTTACATAAAGAAGATTGGCGTTTGCGTTTTGAAAAACGGGGGGTCGCGTTTTTCAGTTTCTTTGAAGAGTGGGTTGAACATGTTCATAAACAGTCGATTTCCCAACATTTTATATGGTCATGTATCCCTGGGTATAAAATACTTCTTAAAGCTTTTCTTATTGAAATGAAAGAAAGAAAGATTATTGAGTACCCAGAAGCTCTAATAAGTTGTGCTTGTAAAATACTTTATGATAAAAAAATGCTCAATGTGCTTATAAAAATACTTTTCTGCAAAACAAATGTTTATGATTTTAATGCAGTACAAGAAACCTTTCAAGTTATGAATCGGCTTTTTATAAGTTTTTATCAACTTAAACATAAACTTCCAAATACTTTTGATAATGAGTACTTTATTTTGGGCTTAAGAATATGTTTAGAAGATGAAAATGCTTTAAATATAGCCAAAGCTTTATGGTTTTTATATAATCAATACCATATGATTTCAGGGGTATTGAGAAAAGAAATTATATATGAAATTGTGATTAAAAAAATGGTCTATAAGTTTTTTTACCATTGGAGTAAAGAGGTTAGAAATATGTTTCAACATTTTATTGTGTTTAGGGTGTTATCATTAGAAGATTTATGTTTTGAAAATTGTGAAGATAATCATGAGATTAATGATATGATAAGGAAAAAAATTAGAAGATTTATTAAGAGGAGGAAAGTCGAGAAATTGAAAAAAGGACAGGTTGCGTATTTTGATATGGCAAATGAGGAATATGAGAAGGTGTTGAAAGAGTATGAGGAGTGGAAAAAAAATCTTGGAGGTGATAGTGGGAAACTTTATGGTGTTTCTGATAAGTTTCCATATCCAGAGATTAATACTAAACTCAATTATATTGACCTTGCTGAAAGAAGAATGGAGGAACAATGGTAAAAAGAGTTTTAGGAAGAGGGTTTTATGGTTGTTGTTGTTATGGGAGATGATTTGAAATTTAAGTTAGATAATTTTGTTTTTGTTAGTGATAGGGTTATTTAGAGAGGTTTTTTTTTGATAAAGGATACTATTTTTGTGTAGGGTTTTAGGAAGAATGGAGGAACAATGGTAAAAAGAGTTTTAGGAAGAGGGTTTTATGGTTGCTGTTGTTATGGGAGATGATTTGAAATTTAAGTTAGATAATTTTGTTTTTGTTAGTGATAGGGTTATTTAGAGAGATTTTTTTTGATAAAGGATACTATTTTTGTATAGGGTTTTAGTTGAAGGGTGAATTTTAGGATTAATGTTTGGTGTATGGTTTGTAATTATTAAGATTTGTTGTTATTGAATAAATAGTAGACCTAATAAGCTATAGTTNTTGTATAGGGTTTTAGTTGAAGGGTGAATTTTAGGATTAATGTTTGGTGTATGGTTTGTAATTATTAAGATTTGTTGTTATTGAATAAATAGTAGACCTAATAAGCTATAGTTTTAATCTACCATACTTCTAACTATTCTTATAAATAAATCTACATCAATTACTAACTTATCCTTTAAAAATAACTAAAATTAAACATTCCTATAAATAGCATCCCATAAAAAACATCAATAAAAACCAAAAAAACTCAACACCATTTATTATCATTTCTCACACACTTTCTTATTATTTACCAAATCATCTAATACAATTCTCACAAAAAAAAATCTCATATTCCACTACAAATTCTCTTAATCCTCACAAATATCCTCCTATTAATATCATCTCCTCATAATCATCCTCATAATTTAACCCTTTAATTTTTTTCAACCAATAAAACTAATAAACTTTAAACCCACAGGATTCTAAGTCAACCTTAATAAATACTTTTATCTATCATTTTAATCCCCATTGGACGAATATTCAATAAATATGAGTACTCCATCCTCATACCCGAAAACAGTCATGAGCGCTGACCTTCTAGATCGGATTTCCCGAAGCCGGTCTCGTTCTTCTGAAGACTCATCTCAATATCCATTAAAAATATCTTTATCTCAAGACCTCATCTCGCACTTCAACGACCCAGAAATGATCTCAAAAATCCGTTCTGGGTCTTCAGCAAGCAAAATCACCATCAACCAAAACCTTGACTCTTCAAACTACTCTGAAGGAATCATTAATATTTTCTCATCTAGTGTTACTAATAAGCTCAGTGCTTTAAACCTTGTATCTTCTATATAGTTTCTAGACGAGATTTCTGAAATCACTTCCTCAGATAAACTTCAATTCGACCTTTTTCTACCAGAAAGCAAAGTTAACACCTTATCCAACTTGTATGGCACTTCCCTTTCAGCCTTACAAAAATCATCTAATGCTACTGTTTCTATACAAAAAAGGATTAGTGGACTTAGGGATAAAGCTTTAAAACTATCAGGTAAGGTCAGTGAAGTCAAAGATTTAGCATCAATAATCTACAGAAGTGCTTTCGAAAGAAAATACAGTCCACCTCACAAAGTAAAGGTAAACGAGTCCAGATACGAAGAAGTGAGTTATAAATTTGCCGCCCCAGGGGATATTGCAATTGATATATCAGACAAAAGGTCAAGTATATGGAAGAAATTCAGAACTGAATTTGGTCTTGATGTGGGTATAAGAGATTCAAAGCCACCATTAAAAGATACAGACGCTGTAATTGTAAGGATTATCCATAGTATCCCAACTAACTTATTAGACTATTAGTGGAAGACAAGAAAACTGTCATGATGCTTTAAAAGAAATGGTTAATAAAGTCCATGAGTATTCTGAGTCATTCAAATTTATAGTAGATCAAGATCATATATGGACCTGGTCAAGTAATAATCATATAGGTACGTTAAGAGAATTAAAAGATAGAGTCAGTGATTTAGATGCTTGGTCTGATAAATATATGGATGGAAGAATTGTTGGCCTTGCTGGAAGTAGAAGGGCGAAACTTGAAGCGATAAAGTTTTTGATGTCAAGACTTGAAAACAGAAGTAGAAGAAGTCCAGAAAGACGCTCACCTAGAAGAGAATCTCCAAGACGTGATTCACCTAAAAGATCAAAACAATCTTCTATTAATATTACAGTTCCTGAAACTTTGGTTGCAAGGCTTATTGGCAAGAATGGAGAGAATATTAAGAATATTATGCACAAGTCTGGGAGTGTGATTTCGTTCCAGAAACCTGAACAGTCTGATATTAAGACCCCAGATGGAGTACCTGCAAGAATATGCACGCTTAAAGGTACACCTACAAGTATAGCTGATGGACTTAAGATCTTACTTGATCAGGTTATATCGCTTTCAAAGCATTAATTTAGAGATTTTGACATTTTAGGGTTAGGGTTAAATATGGATTAGGAGGATTTTATTATCATCTAAATAATGGAAAAGCCTTCATTAGCCTGTCTAAATCAATCTCTTGAATCAAATTTCAACTTTGTAAAAACCTTATATACCTCTAATGCAAGTCCTACAATAGTCGACCTTTATGAGGATAAAACAACAGGGGTTCCAGTCATACTAAAAAGACTAAGAAAATCTATGCTTTTTAGCGAGTACCAATTAACCTCTGCTCATCGAGAGATTCAAATCCATCGAAACTTACACCATCAAAATATTGTTGAAATGTACGACTCATCAGAAACAGATACAGAGTTTCTTTTACTTATGGAATACTTACCTCGTCATGATTACTTCACTGAGAAAATTGAAATTGTAATCTTTACTTAGAACAATAAACCTTTTAATATGAAACCTGATGGAGATGTTGAAAAACTCAGATCATTTAGCCTTGACATTCTTAGAGGACTTGACTATCTTCATAGCCATGGAGTGATTCATATGGACATGAAACCAGCTAATCTTATGATCAAACCAGTGCAAAATACTGATGAATATCCAATTGTAAAAATCGCTGACTTTGGATTATCACGTTTATTATCTGAAGACGGGTTGACTTTTATTGAGAAAAAATGTGGGACTGACAAATTCATCGCACCTGAAGTTAAAGATGGGGCTAAAGTGAATTGTGCTGTAGACATGTGGGCTTTTGGTCTGATTTTATATTTATTGACTGTTGGGTTTTTGCCTTTTGCTCTTAAATGGATACCTGGACAACCGATGAAATTTATTACAAGACATTGGAAAAAGTATGATAAAACTGGACTTATGGGGCTTATAGAACAGTGTTTGCAGGCTGATCCAGGAAATAGGATAACAGCAAGAGAAGCTTTAGAGCATGATTGGTTTAGTTGCCAGATATAAATTATTAAATGTATATTTAAGGAAAATATGCTGTAAGTAGATATTATAATTATTGAAATTTTTGGTTTTTTTTAAAAGCCTAGTTGTTGTTAGGATGATATTTTATTGTAGAAGATGAGGAGTTTTTCTTATATTGGATTTGAGATTGATTTGAAAATATTAGGCTGTTTGAGAAGTGCTGATTGGATTGCTTTTGTGCTGATTGTTGTTTAAGAATTCTGATAGTTGATGATTTTATTCTTGTATTGTGAGATAAACTGATGTNTTGAAAATATTAGGCTGTTTGAGAAGTGCTGATTGGATTGCTTTTGTGCTGATTGTTGTTTAAGGATTCTGATAGTTGATGATTTTATTCTTGTATTGTGAGATAAACTGATGTTTTTTATGTGATAGGGTAGGTTTTATATTTTTCATAAAATATAGACTTATAATAATATGTCTATAGCTAGTCAATGTCTTGAAACACATATGAACAAGCTTTCAAAAATTATTAAGTCCGGCTTTGACACAAGCAACATAGAAAAGATCAGATCAGTTCTTAAAAGCTATTCAAAACACTTAAAACTAAACAATCTATCATTAAACGTAAATATTACAATCAATGCCTCACAATGTGTCAGATGTGGAGATTTCATTAGTACTGATTATAATATCATAACTCTCTCATGTAGTCATTATATCTGTAGTTTTAACTGCTTTAAATCTATGATTGATGATATGACTGGAGGCGACTATACCCAAATAGATTTTTTGTTTTGTCCTAATCAAAAATGTGGGTCATTATTAGATTCAAATCAAACAAAAGAATTGCTTTCTAAGAACAAACCTGAAATACTTAGAAGACAATCATTTATTGGTAAAGTTCATACATTTGTGTGTAATATATGTGACATAAATAAAATACTTGATGAATCTATAACCCTCGATTGTATGCATCAATATTGTGAAAAATGCTTCAAAGATTATCTTGCAGTTTGTGTCAAAACCAATTCTAGTAAAATTCGTTGCCATATTTGTGACAGACGTATTTTACCAAGATTAATCGCCCCTTATCTTGATCAAGAAGGCTTAGAAATTTTAGCAAAGAAAGCAATAGATTTAGATATTGATAAGAACTCAGATGATGATAGCTTAGATGAAAATATATTATTAGATTAATTTATAAAGGAAGAAAATTATGATTAAATTGGTGATAATAGATTATTATACATCATATAAAATGCTTGAAATAGGTAGATGGTTTAATAAATCAACCTAGATAAAAACTATGAAAATTGTGAGGATATCCAATTTGAAAACATTAAAAAGTCAAACCCTGAAATTGTATATACAAAGTAAACCATAAGTTTATATATTTCAAATATTTTCTAATTTTAATTCTAGTTTTGTTGCTAAATCTTCAAGTAAAGTCAAAGAGTACTCAACACCTTCAATTGTATCTTTAAAGTTGGAGATTTCTTGAAAAAGATCATTGTTTATTTCATACTCATCAAGTAAACTATTGTAATTTTCTTCAATCTCACAGGTATCTTTAACTAAATCAGAGTATTTATCATTAGCTATAGAATTCATTTTTCCAAGATGTTCTAAGTTAAGGTTGCTTTCAAGGCATTCAAGTCTGACTATTTTTAGAAGGTCTTTGGCAAAGGTTTTGGAAGGAGACTCTTTTTCCATTTTTTATAATATTTAAGATAGGGAGGTAAGATATATTAACTTTGGCTTATTAGGTTTATGATGAATTATGAAGTAATGGGAATGATTAAATTGAAGATTTTTATAGTGTAAATCTTTCCGATATTCCACTAAAATAATATATTTTAGAAATCTATGAACTTAAATAATCTTTTTTTTGTAAATTATTAATAAAAGTTTAACCATAATCTTTTTTTCTTTGATATTTTGTTTGATATAATCGCCTAATAATTTATCTTTACACAACAATTCACTATGGAAATATAAGAAAAAAAATTTTTTTTGAAAGGGTTTTTATACAAATAATGTATGTTGTTAAAAGTGGTAAAGTAAACAAATTTTTAGGGCCTAATAAATTAGCGTTATATTTAAGTCTGGAAACAATGTAGTATATAGAATCTAGGGCGTAGGGTACAAAAAAGCATTACACCTCTTTTATATCGGGTTCAACTCCCGACCCTAGACCTTTTTATTTTTCCCTATTATTAGTAACTAAAATAGATAAGATCAGAAAATATATTAGTTTATTATATGGTATTTATAAAACTAAGTAAGTTGCATTAGATATTTTTTTGTATTATTTATTAAAATCATAAAGTGCCATGAGTTTTTGTTACTTTTGTAAGTCAATCTATACAATTTTCATCAAACTTAAATCTGATTCTCAGAAAAGTATCATAATAGTTAAAAGTTTTTAATATTTTAAAGCTTAGAGACTACATAAAAAATCCTAAATTCTTATTTGTATTAACAAAATTACTTTAAAAATAAAAACACACAAGTTTATAATTTTTATAAAAGGTCGAAATAAAATCCAAACCAAGGTAGAAAATCCTAAAATTGAATAAACTTTAGCTAAAAACTTTATTATTATGATTAAAAAATACAATAAACACTTTTACCTACTTTTTTCAAAAAAACTTAAAAAATTGCCAAGATGATAAATTAAAATCGGTAATTTCTACATCTAAGCATTCTAATTTTAAAAAGCAGTCACTATATTAGAATCTAATAAAATTAAAGTTATATTTATATGCGAATTCCACTAAGTCTTTACTCTGAGGCGTAGGGTACAGATGAAGCATCACCAATCTTTATATCGGGTTCAACTCCCGACCTCAGACCTTTTGCCATTACAAAATCGTTTTTTTATTCTGTAATACCCAAATATCTATTCAATCCCTCACTTTTTCATAACCTAGCCTCTACTTTATTTCTGTTCATATCTGAAATCTAACTTTATCTCTAGCAAACCAATATTTTATGTAATTTCTTCAACTATTATACATAAATTTCATAATCTTCTTCCAAAATCCTCACAAAAATTACTTTTAGTTCCAATTATTTCTTCTTTCTAAGGCAAAATTTTATTCTAAAATTTTTTTATCAGAAGATTTTTTTTTTAACTAAAATCATATGGTAATTTTAACACCCTAACACCCTAAAAACTATAATTTAAAGCATATTTATATATACTTATTTAAGTCTATTCATTTTAGACATATACTCCGCTTCTTGTACCAGATCTAATTCTTCTTCAGTAAAATATGTCTCATAATTAATCCCAGATTCCTGTAAAGACTTTTTAATCTGCATAAGTATTTTCATTTTACTTCTATTTTTATTAGAAGTATCTGTCGCAGATTCTACCAATAACGGTCTTTGGCTAACCCTTTGTTGCATTTCTTTAAGTTTCTGTTGATATTGTAATTCTTGATTCCTATCCTCTTCTTGTTTTTTAGCAAGTTTATTTGAAATATCTCTTTTATCTTGTGCTGCCCGTTGTTCTTCATTAACAATCACTGTCTTAAGTTTGGGTTTTATAGAGTTTTCATATGTCATATTTTTATTTATCTCTGTTTTTAGATTGTTTTTCCCTGTAGAAGTTTTTTTAAATGAACTTCCTGTTTCTGGTGCTAAAGGATTCGAACTAGTTGAAGTACTTGGTTTATTATTATTCCCAGGAGCTAAAATATTAGCATTTCCTTTAGAAAAGTTAGGATTTGGTGCTAAAGGATTAGAATTTGGGGCTAAAGGATTAGAATTTGGGGCTAAAGGGTTAGAATTTGGTGCTAAAGGGTTAGAATTTGGTGCTAACGGGTTAGGNGGCTAAAGGATTAGAATTTGGGGCTAAAGGGTTAGAATTTGGTGCTAAAGGGTTAGAATTTGGTGCTAAAGGATTAGGATTTGGGGCTAAAGGATTTTTATTAGGGGCTAAAGGATTTTTACTTTCTTCTGGTATTGATTTAAGGTTAGAAGATAGTGCTGGGAATTTAGATGGAGGTAAATCTAAGTCTTTTTCAGTAAATGGTTTGTCTGCTGGGGCAAGATTTGGTTCAGATTTTGTTGATTGGTTACGAGATGAGCGTGAAACTGGAGTTGATGAATTTGATTTTTTATCTGGGGCTAGGTTTATTGGCTTTTTTGGTGTAGGGTTTTTGTTTGGAGTTAGATCAGGCTTTTTTTGACCTGATGCTGGACGAAGATTAGGTTTTTTAGCTTCAGGTTTAAGAGACTCTGAAGATATTGATGGGGATTTTAGGTCCTTTTTTGTAAAAGCGCTAGGGGTTAAGTCAGAGAGGTTGAAGTCTTTTGAGTTAGGCTCAAGTTTTTTACGTCCTGGGGAGAGTTTTTTCTCCTCAGCTTTTTGACGTGAACTTGCTGATTTCATTGCTTTAATCGACTCATGCTCAGCCTTCCACTTTTCTTTAGCTTTCATCCTCTCAGCTTTTCTCACTTCCTGTAATTTTTTTTCCTCCTCCATCCTTTTCTTCTCCTCCTCCAATCTTTTTTCCTCCTTCAACTTCTTCTTTTCCTCTTTTCTTTTATCCGCTTCCTGTACTCTTACATCAATATTAAACGGCATTAACTCAGTAGTTTGCTTAGCTTTCTTTTTAGCTTCAAGAGTTTTACTAAACCTTTCATGTAATTTTTCAAAATTTGGTGGATCTTTAACTCTAAATTTTGGACTTGGTGTTTTATTTTCAATAAATTGATTTTTTTTAATACTTTGATACATTTCCATTCTAGGAGGTAATGAAGCTTTTCTTAAATCCTTTTGTGCAGCTCTACTTTTCCTTTCTTCCCTTTTAGCTTCATCTTCTTTTAATTTAGTTTCATATAAAGGAATAGTACAAGCCCAAGGTATTGGGTTAGCTTTAAATATATATTCAGGTTCAGGGCTTGGAGATTTTCTAACCTTTTCTTTTTCTCTTATATAAAAACTAAAGGGTCTTTCTAGTTGTTTTGTCCTTTCAGCTGATTCTCTTTTAACTTGTTCTGACCTTTCTTCCAAAGCTCTTTTAAGACTATCGAATTTTGGTTGAGAAACTTCTTCTGGGATTTCTTTAGGTTTCACTCGATAGTTTATATGATATAAAATATCTTCTTCTTTTTCTTTGACCATTTGTTCTATCTTACGTTCACGAATTGACTTTTTCTTTGACTTTTCACGCTCTTCAAAATTGAATGGTTCTGGGATTGTAACTGTTTTTTCTATTGACCTTTCTTCAAATGTAACCCTAGGTCGAGGTGATATACTTCGACTTCTTGATGTATTTTTTTTAGACTCAATATAATCAGTTTGCACAGCATTTTCATGTACAGGTTTTGAAGGCATTTTCGCTTTGACAAAATTATTCTTTGTAACAAGCGCATCACCAATATTAGAATCCTTTGGCAAGCCCCTCTTACTAAAATATGCAATAATTTCAATCCAAGATATCAATGATTCAGCTGTTTCCTGAATACGGTTCAAAACATTTTCAACTGTTTCTTCAGGAATATGCGAAAGATTCTTAGGTACCCTAGCAATATAATCCAATATCCCAGAAGTTTCTGGGTCAAATTTAACAGCTTTAACAAAATCATAAGTTGAAACTTTGTTATAAGTTTGTTTAGGGAGTCCTTCAAAAATTTCTTGAATTTTCGCCATATATTTTCCTGACAAATCAATTTCATCTAACTGAGGATTAAGAATATCATTAAACTTCCCTTCTTCAAATATCGGCTGAACAAAAAAGTATTCTAAAAACTGGTTCCAAGTTATAAACTCTTCATCACCATCTCCATCATTTTTGATATAAACAAGCATAGACTCTAAATCAAGTACTTGGAAATTACTTATACGTAAAGCATCTAAATGGAGGATTTTTATAATTTTTGGATCTTGCATCATTGTATCAATAAGCTCTCCTCTACGGACTACATAATCTTCATGCATATCAAGACTATTGAAAATATCTTCAAGTTTTACCATATGTTTATGTGGAATAAGACATATAGGTTGATTATCTTTTTCACTATGTAAAGATTTAGCTGAAGCTGATTGTTTTTTGTTTGTAGGTGTTAAAGAATTATTTGATATTTTTTTTTTTGGTGATTTGTTTTTGGTAGGAGATATATGGGGTTTTTCGATTTTATTGGATTTTGTGAATTTTTCAAAGAACAGCAAAAACTCGTCTAAGGTTATTTCGTGGGTAATTGAAAGACCTAGTTTGTCGAAAATCTCATTAAATCTTTGTAAATAACGCGGGCTGTCGACCAACTCTGTAAAGCCAAATAAACGGGCAAGTTCTGGATTTTGGTGGAATTCTTGGAATAATTCAACTTTATCTACCATGCCTGAATGATCTTTGTCTAGTTTTTTGAATATCCACTTTAGTAAAACTTTGGTTTCTAATAGTTCAGACTCTTCTTCCTTACCTCTGGAACTGTCACTTATTTTCATTTCCTTGCCTTTAATTTGAGATTCTATGCGTTTTTTTTCCTTTTCTGAGACGTATTTTTCGAATTTTTCTTGGTACTTTCTTTGATAGTCTGATAATGTTTTTTCTTTTTTGCTTGGGGGTTTTTTATTTGGTATTACTGAAACAAACTCTGATTTAATACCTTTATACCCATATCCATAATCCTCTTGTTTCGCACGGGCCATTTGTGCTTCAATTTCCACAAGCCTTGCAGCATTTTTTTCTTTAAGTACCTCCAATTCTTCAAGGTTAGTTTTTTTCCCAACACTATGAGAGTGTATATCATGATCTGTTTGAAAACTATGACTATGATTAGGTGGGTCTAAATGCAAAATCCCTTTAACAAACTGTGATTGACGCATTTTTTCAATACTCTGCGATTGTATTTTAAGTCTTTCAAGTTCTTCTTCAATAACATGTAATGATAAATGCCCATCTGGTGATGAAATCCTTCTAGCGATATCATTAGGATTTGAAGCTTCAGGTACTTGAACTACTGGTGTTGGGGTTTGTTTAACACCCATATGAAATCCACCGCCATAAGACATACGAGGTCGATCCCCACGATAAGATTGGAAAGGAGAAGATTTTGAGTATTCTGTGGGAGTCACATCAAAGTCTATCACTTGCTGACCTGATTTTATATTCATTATTAATTATTTTGAGCCAGGCATATTTGCTTTAGGAAGATAAAATACTGAAAAATACAAGAAAGGGTGAGTAGGTTGGAAAAATTGTATTATGGAGATGATATTAGGATTTTTATTATGATTTAATTAGATAATTATTAGAGAAAATGTTTTTATTGTGGTAAAAGAATAAGGAAATATGAACTCTTAAACTAATAGTTTATTGAGACCTTTTCATAATTTTTAACCTAAATTTTTAATATTCTCATCTAAAAATCCTAATATTTAATTATTCACTGTAAGTAAAATAAATGTCTAATATTGAAACCAATCTATCAACACAAACACAAAAATCATTATTTGAAGCCAAAAAAGAAAGACAACAGTGTGAGCAAGATTTAATACTTCTTACCAATCGTATAAAACTCTTACAACTTGAAGAAGAAAAAAGTCGTAAGCAAATCGAAGAGTCTAAAAAAAAACATTTTTTACTAGAAAAAGCTCAACAGCGTTCTATAGAAAAGACAAAATTCAAAGAAGAACTGCAAAATTCATTTGAAAAACAAAGAAAAATTAAACAAAAGTGGATTCAAGATTTAAAGCTACAGATAACAAAAAACAAAGAATCATCGTTAAAAAATGTTGAAAAGGCTAAAAAAAAAGCTTATATCGAAATGAGAAGTCAGCGTGATCAGAGTCTTATAGAAAAGTATAAAATCTTAAATGATACTGTCAAGAAAAATAAAGAGAGATCTTTAAGTGTCCGAGAAGATCATATGAAATTTTCAATGAAAGCGAAAAGACTTGAAAAAATCAGAGAATCACAAAATAAAAGTGAATATATTAAAAGGTTAAATGATGAAATATATGTTAAAACTAGACTTGAATCAAAAGTTTCTGAAATGGAAACTTTAGAGTCAGAGTTGATTAAAAGGATACAAAATACACAGAACGTACAGTTTAAAGTGTTTTCAGATCTACATAATCTTAAAAGAAAACCTTTAAGTCCTTAATAAAATGTATTTATTATATGGTATTTGTTTATGCATATTTTTAATTTTCTCCATTTCACATAACTTTTTATATCAACCTAATTAAGATTATATTCATTCAATTTATGCTCTTTTTCATGGCTAATAACTTTACTTATTAGAGTTTTTCCTATAGAATTCTTATGTTAGCTATGAAATTTAACTAATTTATGCTCTTTTTCATGGCTAATAACTTTACTTATTAGAGTTTTTCCTATAGAATTCTTATTTTAGCTATGAAATTTGACTAGGAATAACATAAATTATTTATATTTTTAAGTAATATCTAATTAAGTATAAGAAAATATTACATCTCTGCTCTCTAAATCTAGATTAAATAGCAATTTTTTTTAATTATTCTTGCTATAACAAGTTCAATATTTGAATAAAATCATTTTAAAACTGTTTAAAATTATCCATGATTTTTACTAGCTAAAACTTATATCAAACTCCAATAAACTATTCTGCCTGCAATATAAGTGAATCAGAAGGTTTCAAACAAGGGAATTTATGTTTATTTGAATAATACCAATATATCATAAAAACACAAATTCCTATACCTAAACCAAATCCATAAACTGCTTCAAATCTTTGAAAACTATGAGTATTCATATTGCCTGTTCCTATACTCCACAAATAAAAATTAGCCTTTTCATAAGATAATAAAGCATATAATTTATAAAGGATTTTATCGACTAGAATCACAGCTTCACATAGTTTGAATTCTGGCTTGTAGGTATAGTTTTCATATACTTGTAAAAACTGTTCATTTTCATAATAAACAGCTACTTGTTTACCTTTGATACTAAATTCTTTGTTTAATATGGATAAAAAACCTTTGAGATCATATAATTTGTTTGATTCGTATTTCGGGACGAAATGTGCGGTTATTACTGATGAATTCCCAGAGCTTTTTTCGATGTAGTGGATTTCTAGTCGTTGGGCTAAGGAGTTATTCCATAAAACTACCTCGAATAATACCCCAGATGGATTTTTGATTCCTTCATAAACTATGTTTACTTCTGTAAAAAGCTCTTCTTCGGTACCTGAAACAATTTTGTACTTGTCGTTTAAGTCATTTATAAAATTCGCTGCCCTTGTGATATATAAAAGACATAAGATATACCGGAAGTGCCTCATTTTTATCTTATAAAATATTTTCTTATTTTATCATATGAATGCTATAAATATGAACTCAAATAACTCAAACATAAAGAATTTCAGCATGATGCCTATAATCAGTCATATTAAAGTTCCATCACTTGAAATAAACTCAAAAGGAAAAGAAATGTTAAGAGCTAGAAAACTAGAAGTCCAGCCACCGCAAACACGTAATAGGAGTCTAAGTGCCCAAGGGAATTTTAGGAGAATTTTCAAAGCTCCAAAATCTTTAAGGGACTCATCAAAAGAAAACATTTGCTACTCCTCCAAAGCTTCTCAAGAAACAATTGTTTATGAGAAAATGCCTGCAAACTCAGTTAAAAAAAGCCAAAACTTTACAGAAATAAAATATTTGAATGATATCTGCCAGCAAATGGTAAAAGAAAACACATTGCTAAAGTCAAAACTTGCACAACAAGAAAGGATACTTAAAATACATGTAGAAGAAAAGGAAAACCAGATAAGAGTTCCAAAAATTAACTTGAATTTTTATAAAGCCAGTCCAATGAATATACAAGTTAATAGCTATGATAAAAGAGATAACCTTGTAACATTTCGTCCAGATTTGACTCCATGCAAAAAACATTTTAGATTTCCAAGGGATGTCTTTTGTAAAGAAAGTCGCCGCCAACTGTCCACATTATGATGAATTAATATTAATTTTTTACTAGTAAATTTTAAAGATTTGAATTAAGAACTTTGAATTGATGGGGAATTTTATAAGACTGGTTTAGATATTTTTTTAATGTGATTGGGTTGATTTTTTTATATAATTTTTATTTGTGTGAATTTGCTGAGCTTCTTTTTAGGTTTAGAGTATTGAATTTAATAGATTATTAATTGATGTTTTGTAGATACTGTTATATTTTCTCAGTGAAAATGTTATGGTGTTTAGAATAGTGAATTTGAATTAAAGAAGAAACTAGAATTTTTTTGTTGTAAATTATTATGGAAAATAAAATCGTTAATTTAGTTAAAACTTTGGTTATACAGATAAATTATCATTTTACTAAAAACTTTGATTATACGGATAAATTATCTTTATACAAATTAGTTTCATCAAAGTATTTTTTTTATTTGAATAATTTTTTTATTTAGTAATAATATCTCTGAATAAACTAATTATCTTAATACTAACTAAGTGATCTTTAGTAAACCTTCTTCAAAGCAATAATTATTTTCTGAAAACTCTTTTATGCTTTGGTCAAAAAAGAATTCATGATAAATAACTTTTTCATCAGGCTTCAAAACAGAAACCCCAAATCCAGAGCTGAGATAAATTTTATTTCCAAATTTACTAGGAAAGGCTTCAACATATATATGATTACCTCTTATAACCATACTTTCTATGCTTTGATCAAGTAGGTTCCACACTCTTACAGTGTTATCATCAGATCTTGACACCACAAGCCGATTATCATTCGTTATTTTAACACTGTTTACATTCTCAGTGTGACCTTCAAGTACTGCTTCTTGTCGTTTCTCTAGCAGGTTCCACACTCTCACAGTCTCATCATTNTCAAAGTCTTATCATCAGATCCTGACACTACGAATCGATTGTCACTAGTTATTGCAATACTATTTATTCCAGAAGTGTGACCTTCAAACACTGCTTCTTGTCGTTTTTCTAACAAGTTCCACACTATCACAGTGTTATTAGATCCATATGAACCTGATCCTGACACTACAAACTGATTGTCGCTCGATATTATAACAATATTTACGCGACAATTATGACCTTCAAGCACTGCTTCTTGTTGTTTCTCGAGTAGGTTCCACACTCTCACAGTATTATCAATAGATCCTGATACCGCGAACCGATTATCGTTCGATATTACAATACTCTTTATTGAACCTGTGTGACCTTCAAACACTGCTTCTTGTCTTTTCTCGAGCAAGTTCCATAATCTCACAGTATGATCATCAGATCCTGACACTACGAACCGACTGTCGCTAGTAATTGCAATAGTTGCTACTTCATCTGTGTGACCTTTAAGCTTTACTTCTAGTCGTCTTTCGAGCAGGTTCCACACTTTCACACTACCATTTTCAAGTCCTGATACCACGAACCGATTGTCGTTCGATATTGCAATACAGGCTGCATCATCAAAACCTTCAAGTGCTGAATCTTTTCGTTTCTCAAGCAGATTCCATATTTCCATCTTAGATCCAAAACATGCTAAACAAATACTTTCATCATTACTTAATAATAAGTAAAGATTGCACGGTAATTCCATTACAGTTGTTTTATCATTTAGATTCCAGAGTATAAATTCATTGCGAGACATTGAATAACAAAGATTGTCTTTTGTTACTCCAACACTGTTTACTTCACCTGTGTGACCCGTAAGCACTGCTTCTTCTCGTTTTTCTAGCAAGTTCCACACTCTCACAGTTTGATCCTCAGATCCTGACACAACGAGCAGTTTATCATTCGTTATTGCAACACTATTTACTCTTTTAGTGTGACCTTCAAATACTATTTCTTGTCGTTTCTCGAGCAAATTCCACACTCTCACAGACATATCATTAAATCTACATGATCTTGATTCATATCCTGATCCTGATACCATGAGCTGATTGTCACTCGTTATAGCAACACAGTTTACTTTATCAATATGACCTTCAAATACTGCTTCTTGTCGTTTCTCAAGAAGGTTCCACACTCTCAAAGCCTCACAATCAGATGCTGACACTACAAACTGATTATCACTCGTTATCGCAACACTTTTTATTCTATGAACATGACCTTTAAGCACTGCTTCTTGTCGTTTCTCGAGCAGGTTCCACACCATCACAGTGGTATCATTTGATCCTGACACCGCGAACCGATCGTCACTGGTTATTGCAACGCTGTTTACTTCAGAATCATGATCATTAAACACTGCTTCTTCTTGCTTCTCAAGTAGGTTCCACACTCTTACAGTCCTATCACCAGATCCTGAAACTAAGAACTGATTGTTGTTCGATGTTGCAATACTATTTACTCTATCACTGTGACCTTTAAGTATGGCTTCTTGTCGTTTTTCGAGCAGATTCCATATTCTCACAGTATAATCCCACGTTCCATATGATCCTGCTCCTGATCCTGACACCACAAACTTATTATCGTTTGTTATTGCAACACAGTTTACTTCATCTGTGTGACCTTCAAGCACTGCTTCTTGTCGTTTTTCGAGCAGGTTCCACACTCTCACAGTCTTATCCTCAGATCCTGACACCGCGAATCGATTATCACTTGTTATGGCAACACTACTTACTGT
>MPUH01000129.1:0-98770 GCA_001970955.1 Stentor coeruleus | reverse complement strand
TTAGGTTTTAAGAAAACAAGTATTAGATTTGTTTATTTAACTTTATGAAAGAGTTTAGTAAGTAGGTTGATTTTTCGATTAGGTTTTTGAAATATTTTATTGTAGTGATGAAGAATTTGATTAACTTTTAGGTTGGGCATAGGTATAAAAGTATTGTAAAAGTATGGGTGTTAAGATGTTAAAGGTTTAGATGAATTTTATAAGTGTGTGAAAATTGTATGGAATTATAGTTTAGGTAATGATTTAAATGAAGATTTTATGAATTAGGCTAATGTTGATGCATATTATTAAGGTTTATAATATATAGAGTGCTTATATAATAAGATTAAATAAAATATTTGTGAAAATATAAAATTAGTTAGAAAAGATATGATAATCATAAAAGATAATTGATTTGGATTCAGTAACACTAAATGATAGTTATGTTCTTGATATATATGCCCTATGTTTGGTTATTATCTTCGTCAAAGCCAGTTTAAAAGCTCACAAACTCTAATGATTTCTGGTAGACAAGTAAAATTTGATTTCTGGATGGATAAATTGTCAATTTCAATGTTCAATACAATATAGCTGCACTTTTGCGATTTGGACATATTGCATATGTAAATTTAGCTTTAAAAAAAATAATTCAATTCTCAAGTAGAGTTTATCGAAATGAAGTCTATGAAATGAGTTACTAAAAAAACTGTACTAGACAAAGATTAGTTTCTTCATAGTAATTCTAAAAGATTTCAACAGAAATTCTCGCCTACAAGACATGAACTAAATACTATCAGTGTTATTAAAAGTATGAGATTAGAGTTATAAACAACATAGCCTGTGGATTTTTATTATGAACTCTATTATAGATGTATGCATTATCTGAGAGAAAATGAAACAACTTTCATGATTCTTAAGGTAATCTGATTAAAATTTATATCCACCCATTCACTCAAAAGAAATACTCACAAGGTATGATGAAAACATTAATAATCAGCTTACTAAACACCCCAACCCATGATTAAAAAGAATCAGTTGATATATTCAAACTTTTAAACCAAAGGATGAAGTCTTTATCAAAATCAATAGCAATAAACCCTCTTGAAAATTTTTTGAAAATAACACATCATAATCCAAACTAGGCAATTTTTAATTATTTACTTAAACTTTCTTATTGTTTTACTTAAATAAAAAGCACATAGCTTTCTATTGATGTTTTTAATAATATTTCAGAACGAAGTTAGGTTCTATTACAGCAACTCTCATAAAAGCATAAAAAAATTATAAGAAAGCCTTATTTTGCCATGTAAATTATATGTAAAATCAGCTAAATTTAAACCAAGTCCTGATTTTCTTAATCTTTTACCAACACCCAAATTCCCAACTTCTATGGTGAATATCACCCTAGCCAAAACTCCACAAAACCACCCTAATCCTCCCAAATCTTCAAATCAAAGCCAATAAGCCCATAATTTCAGCACTTTCCCTCATCCTAAACTTCAATTTCCCTCCAACCTCCTCACAAAATTTCCCCAAACTCTAAAATCCTACCAATTTCAATCTATACCACGACTGAAACATCTAAAAAATACTTATTACTATTATTCCTATTCTAATATTTTCAAATCCTATCAAAAAACCACATATATTTTTTTTAACTTCCTCACTTTCTAACTCATATATCCAATCTCATAATAAAATTTTAATGAAGGTATTATATTACTATGATGATGACGTGGGGAATTACTTTTATGGTGCAGGTCATCCAATGAAACCTCACAGAATCCGAATGACTCATGCTCTTTTAGACTCATACAAAATCCTTGACCATCTTGAAGTTGTAGATAGCAATGTACCAACATTAAATATAGAGGATCATCTTATAAAATATCATACCGAAGATTATATTGACTTTCTAAAAACAGTTACCCCAGACAATCTTAATGATTACTTAGATTTGTTTGTAGGTTTTAATATGGGTGAAGATTGTCCTGTTTTTGAAGGCTTGTGGGATTATTGTAAAATTTCAACAACAGGTAGTGTTTTAGGTGCAACAGCTATTTGTGAAGGGCGTAATAAAATTGCTATAAATTGGGCTGGAGGATTACATCATGCTAAAGAACAGGAAGCTTCAGGATTTTGTTATACAAATGATTGTGTTATGGGGATTTTAGAACTTTTGAAGTTTTATCAGAGAGTTTTGTATGTGGATATTGATATTCATCATGGTGATGGTGTTGAAGAAGCTTTTTATACAAGTAATAGGGTGTTAACGTGCTCGTTTCATAAATTTGGTAATTATTTTCCAGATACGGGGTATTTTAGTGATATAGGATATGGAGCTGGCAATGGGTATTCTGTGAATTTCCCATTGTCTGAAGGTATGGATGATGAAAGCTATGAGACAATTTTCAAACCTTTGATTACTAGTATTATGGAAACTTATAGACCTGAAGCTGTGGTTATGCAGTGTGGTGGGGATTCGTTGTCAGGGGATAGACTTGGGTGTTTTAATCTGTCAACAAGAGGTCATGGAGAATGTGTTAAATTTGTCAAGAGCTTTAATATTCCTATGCTCGTACTTGGTGGAGGAGGATATACTATAAGAAATGTTTCGAGATGCTGGGCTTATGAAACTTCAGTTTTATGTGGATTGGAAGTTGATACTAAAATCCCTGAGTGGGATGATTATATTGGATACTATGCCCCTGAGTACACATTATTTCCATCAATCAGCAATATGGAAAACCAGAACACAAAAGAGTATCTTAGGACCAGTCTTGAAACTCTTATCACTCAATTAAGAGAAAAAGTCATTCCAGTATCAACAGATATTAGTAACTATAAAGAGATAAACCTTTATAATACGCCAAATAGGTTGTATTCTACAGATAATATAAGAGCTTTTAGAGAAGAACAGGAAGATATGAAGGAATAATTACATTTAATAGAAAAATAGATAGTAAGGAAATTTTTAAGATGGGTTTTTACTTATGAAAATTTTATTATGAATTTTTGGGGTTTAAGGAAAAATTATATGCTTTTTTATAATAATCAAACATAAGTTTCTGGAGATTTTAAGAGATTATATAGGGTTAATATAAGATTTATGTTAGATTAAATTAGGGGTTTTTTAAGAATATGAAGAATTTATATTCAAAAATGTCTGCCGCGGTATATTTGAAGCAAAGCATATATCAACTTTCTAGCTCAGATCTAGTCAAGACCTTATCAAAATACTACTCTTCAAGCTCTCATACCTTTTCTGCATCAACTACTCAGAAGGCATACAAATGCTTTGAGTGTTGTATAATGGTGGATAATTCAAAATATTGTGCTGGTTTCGGTAGGAATGAAGATGAGGCAACTCTAAACGCAGGACGTATAGCACTAGAAAGCATTGTAGACTCAGGGGAAATACTAAGTCTAAAAAAAATAATGGAAAACGACGACATTCAAGTTTCTGAACTAGAAAAATTCCTAACAAAACTCGAAGCTCGAGACTATGTGAATTCATTTACCAAAGAAAAACTTGACTATAACGACTTATCAAAAATGAATCTTGAAAGTTTAAGACTCTTTGTCCCAATAGGTTTAGCATCAAAAATCCATAGTCAATTCCATCCAAGTAATACAGAAGTTCTTGAACTTAGAGAAATGAATGAAGTATAAAATATATAGAGAAATTACAAGGGTTATTGAATATAAAATCTCCTCCAAAATACCTAATGTGTCCGATTAGTCATGAAATGTTTGAAGATCCTGTTAGTACATCAGATGGTCATACTTATGAAAAAAAAGCTATTGAAGCTTGGTTACAAAACCATAGTACTTCACCTGTTACAGGATTACCTTTAGCTGATAAATGCTTAAAACCAAATTTTGCTTTAAGGATGGCTTTACAGAGTTATAAAGATGTTTTGAGTTGTCTTAATATTAAACCTACGCCTGTACTTGTCAGTAATCCACTTAGAGATTTGTATAAGATGGCTTATGGGCATCAGTTTGGAATACCTTTTGCTGATGTGACAAATGAAAAAATAGAAATGTTTAGGATTAATGCTGAGAATGCATTGAATAGCAACTCGATTAGTATTAAGTATTGCTAAGGATAATTATAATTAATGATTTAGGAATTGTTTTTGAAGATGAAATGGTTGGATTTTTGGGTTTAGGTGTTGTTTGAATGTAGGGTTTAGAAGATTTTAACGTAAAAAAAAAAGTGAATTATTTGAGGATTGTATTGAAAAACTTAAAATATTTGGGAAATTTTATATATATATGAAAAAGACATTAAGACCTCTTGATGTTATGTCAGCTAGAGAAAAAGATCAGATGT
Source organism: Stentor coeruleus (assembly GCA_001970955.1). Classification (NCBI taxonomy): domain Eukaryota; phylum Ciliophora; class Heterotrichea; order Heterotrichida; family Stentoridae; genus Stentor; species Stentor coeruleus. The sequence continues at coordinate 94,452 of MPUH01000129.1, read as the reverse complement.
ACAGTCGCACTCATTCAGAAGTCCATTCCTATCAATTTGAAAGCCAGACAATCCGCCTTCTCAAAAAAGAGAAAAAAGAACGGGCAATTTCCCAAGAACTAGCAAACAAACTCGTCTTATACAAAGAAAAATCTTTCGAGCTCGAAGAAAAATATCGTCAAATGGCTTATCGTCAAGAGCAAATCAAGCAAAGTATCGAAAACAAAAAAAATTCCATCCAAAACTACGACAACAAAGCCAAACATGAACTTGACAAATTAAAAAAAGAAGAAGAACTCATCAAACTTAAAGAAGAAGACATCAAAAAGAAAAAATCCGAAAAATCCCAAATATCCGAACAACTTCAAGAAATTGGGAAAAAAATCGATGAATATAGTAAATACAAAAAACTTTTAGAAGATGTTGTAAGTTCAACTGAAGATTATGAAGATATCCCACAATTAATGAGTCGTTACTGGACATTGAAAAAAAGTGTAGAAGATTTGAATTTTAAATGTAGGAAAATCGAAGAAGATCAAGAAAAAGAAAAACAGCGGCATTTGTCTACATGTAAAAAATTAAAAGAAAGTATTGCTATAAACACAAGTTATTTACACAATTTAGAAAATGAAGTTGAGGAATTAAATACAAAGATTTCGATACTACAAGCGAATCAGGAGGAATCAAGGAAGAATGAGATTATGTATAAGGGTATGACAGGTAAAATAGCTTTATCGATAAAAAATATATATTCGAGTGTTGTTAAACATAAGATTACTGAGGATGATAAAGATTCAAATTCATTATTGCTTGAGATGTTGGAGAAAATTAAACATAGGTATGAGGATCTTAAAGAAATTACAGCGTCGATACAGGAGGAACCAGTGGTTAAAAAACAGGAAGTAAGACAGCAGGAAACTTTTGACACAGATAAGAACCAAAACCCTCAAGCAATACGATTAAGCCTTAGTAATTTTTTAAGATAAATTAATATGTTTTTTTTTTTTGTTAGGATATTTAGTTTTATTTTAGATTTTGCTGTTGCTGTATATGGACTTTATATACGAGCCTAGGAATTTCATATATAAATAAAATTTACTATCCATATTTAAAATCCGTTAAATTTTAAATATCTTTAACAGTCGAAATTGTTATAAATAAATATAAAATTCAAGTACCTAATCTGCAACAAAAAAATAATACCAAGTCAATAACCATCATATCAAACCTTTAGCAATCCATTTTAAGCACTTAATCAAAAATGCTAATCACAATAATAACTGAGAAAATAAAATCTAAGACTTGAAATTATATTGCGTAATCAATCAAATTATCAAGCTTTTATTTTAAAATTTTTATAAAATTAGGATCTGGACTACTTTTTCTAATTTTTGGATTAAGTTGATTTAGCATATTTGCAATTAAATATTTTTATCACTATGCAAAATGACATATCGTCATTTAAAAAAACTTGAAATATTTAGAAAATTGTATAATATAGAAACAATATTTGTGTGACTATTGCAAAAATAAAAAAAAACTTAAGTTCTGATTAAATCAAGATGTTGGATATAAATATTAATTGCAATATGAATTAATAATCCATGAAAAGCAATAAGTATTTATAAATTTTAATACTTGCAAAGCACTTTTCTTGTAATAAAAACTAAGAACCAAAAAGTTTTGGTAAGAATTGAGAAACTATAAAAAAGCTTGAATCTTATTTTATAATTTTGTAACTTCAATATAAAAACGCTTTAGGAGTCGAAAATCAATTTCAGAAAACTAAAAATTGTAATAGATATTTGAATTCAACATTACTCAAAAGCGTTGCATGCAATGTTATTCAAATATATATCTCTTAACTATTTTTTTTGATTCAGTGAATTGGTTAATAAAATAAAAGCGCTTAAATATACAAAAAATTAAGTTTCATATGACTAAGATAAAGAGGTAGTTTTAAAGACATGAGATAAAAACAATTACTTAAAGAAGGATAATCTGAATGACAATTCGCAAAAATTAATTGAAAATATGTGGAAGCTGATTGAGTATGTTAAGAACTAATGGACTTCTTATCATATCAGAAAGGAAACATATGAGATGAAGTAATTCAATTTATTTTTATAGAGGATATGTACTAATGAATTATTTACTTAATAAACTACTTGATTTTTTACTATTGGCAAGTAGATATAATACAAAAGGATGTGTTTAGAATATTTTTTACATCAAAAGCTAATTAGTTAGATTCTATCATTTATTTTGTATTCAAGCACGCTTTGATTTAATAGATAGTCCATTTTAATAGCAATTTATTTTAATGTTCTAATTAAACTGTTTTCATTTTTAATATATATGCTTATAATTTGCTAGTATATTCATATCTATTTAAATAACATCATTGATATTCTATTTTAGTAACCATTATAATGCCTTTTANCCCATTTTAATAGCAATTTATTTTAATGTTCTAATTAAACTGTTTTCAATTTTAATATATATGCTTATAATTTGCTATTCATATCTATTTAAATAACATCATTGATATTCTATTTTAGTAACCATTATAATGCCTTTTAGTTTACTAGAATATTTTAAAGAATAATTTTTTATCTCCCATCTAAACTAGGTTTCATTTTTCCAGCTGAATTATTAAGACAATTTTGATAAATAAATAAAAACCGAAACACTGTAAATCTTATCAAAAATAGGCGACCATTAATCTATCTTAAATAAAATTCTCTAGGAATTTTATACATTTAAATATTTTCCTCAGTAATAATAAAATGATTGAACCAGAAATTCACGAACTCTCAACATCATCAAAGATGGATTTGATTATGTATTTAGCCTATCTTAAATAAAATCCTCTAGGAATTTTATACATTTAGATATTTTCCTCAGTTTAATAAAATGATTGAACCAGAAATTCACGAACTCTCAACATCATCAAAGATGGATTTGATTATGAAAGAGTTCCGAAGTTGGAATCCAAACGAGAATACCCCATTCCATGGCCATGAAGGAGCAGTATGGGCATGTACAATGTCAGAAGACAATAAGCATATTTTTTCTGGATCCGAAGATAAAAAGGTTCGTATTTGGGATGGTACAACCCATGAATGCATAGGTATCTTAGAAGGCCATACAAATTGTATCAACGCACTCGAATTAACAAAAGATGAAGAAGTTCTTCTCTCAGGAGGTTGGGATAATCAAGTTATTGCATGGGATTGGAAAAACAATACAAAAAAAGCTGATCTTATCGGTCACACTGGAGGTGTGTACTGTTTTGCCATGACTTACGATGGAAAGTATTTAGTCTCAGGATCAGGAGATTATACAGCCCGAATATGGGATTTATCAAATTTTACCTTAATCGGAACTTTAACTTGTGATAAAAGTAGCGTCTTTGGGTTATCATTAACAAGTACATATAGTGAAGTTGTATGTGGAGGATGGGATTCTCAAGTCAGGATATTTAATTTCAGTTCTCAACAAAAAGTTTCATCTTTCGATACAAGCTCAGGAGTTATTCAATGTATGACAGTTACGAAAAATAATTCTTTTATCATCATCGGAACTAGAAATAATATAGTCAAAGTGTATAGTTATAAAGAAAAAACTGAAGTCGGGGTTTTTAAATCTCATCAAAACTGGGTGAGAAATGTTGTAGCAACACCAGACAGTCAATATTTTATAACAGTATCAGCTGATAAATCAATAAAGATTTTCAATCTAAAAAGCATGACTGAAGAACTGAACTTAGAAGGTAGTGAAGGGTATGTTTTTGGGCTTTACTTATCAAAAGATGGGCAGTATTTGTTAACAGGAGCATCAGATAAGATATTAAGAAGATGGAAAGTTGGAACTGTGGTTAGGACAAAGTATCTTAAAGGTCATACAAAATGCATAATGTCCTTAGCCATAAGTAAAGATGATAATTACATAGTATCTGGTAGTGAAGATAAAAGTGTTAGGGTTTGGAGTTTAGATAAAGGGTGTGAAATAACAAATTTACAAGGACATACAGAGACAGTATGGGCAGTATGTATAACAAATGATATGAAATATATAGCAAGTGGAAGTGGGGATAAAACAATAATCCTCTGGGACTTTATATCAAAAAGCAATATCTCTGTTTTAAACGGCCATAAAAATTCTATTTTCTGTATAACTGCTTCACATGATAGTAAATATATTATATCAGGGTCTCAAGATAAAAATCTTATGATGTGGGATATAGAAAAAAGAATTTCATTAGCTACAATGGAAGGTCATACTGATACTATTTTTACAGTCAAAGTTACTTATGATGATAAAAATATTGTATCTGGAGCTGCGGATTATACAATTAGGATTTGGGATATGAATACAAGAAAACAAATAGAAAAAATAGAAACAAAAGCTGGGATGATAGAAAGTCTCGCTTTAAGCAAAGATGATAAATATTTAGTACTTGGTGATAGGAGTAATGGAGTACATATTTGGGATTGGAAGCTTAAAAAAAATATAAAAAGATTTAGTCATCATATAAAATGGATAAAATCTGTGAACTTTTCTCAAGATGGGAATATTTTCGCCTCAGCTTCTAATGATGCGACAATAAGACTGTGGAATGCTAATGAAGAAAGACATGAGATGATTCTTAAAGGACATACAAGTTCAATAAGATCAGTTTGTTTTACTAATGATAGTAAATATGTAGTTTCAGCAGGAGAAGATTTGAATATTATACTTTGGGATGTGGGTAACTTAAGGTTTTTTGAAATGTCTGATATTGTTAGTCCATTAGATACTTTTTTGTATTTGGCTAAAATCAAAAACAATATAACCCCAACAGTGTCTATAGCCCAAAGTACATTTGGGAGTTTAAAAATCAATTTAGCTCATTTTTATGCTTATTTAAACTATGATACTTTATTAAAACAAACTTTAAACAATGGCACTGAAATACGTTTAGACCAAGAAAATCATTCACCTTTATTTTATGCACTTAATAGGAAATCACAAAATGCTGTTGACTGTTTACTTACATTCATGATTAGCCTTTGTGAGACAAATTTTGAGAACTTTTTAAACTATTGCCATGCTATAAGAAATGAATTTCTTATCCTTTTAGACAATCATTCATTACATCTTCCTAGATTTTTAGATACTATTTTTTATACTGTGCCAAATTTACCCAGTTTTGCTATTCCTAAAAAAAGATTACCGATTCTTCATTTTTCTGATATAAAATCGGTTGATTCTAAAAACTTTATTCGTGATGCTAAAGATGTTTCTGAAAGTTCTCAAGAAATGCCTATTGTGTTTAAGACTTTACCTTTTGCTATACCTTATATAATTGGATCAAGTGGAAGTGTTGAATTACTTAATTCTATTGCTAATTGTCCAAATAATAAAATATTACAGACTAAGCTAATCAAGATTTATATCAGAAATAAATGGAATAATTTATGGTGGTTTATACTTTTGTTTACAATGGTTTTATGGCTTAATATCGCTATTATGACAGCTTTGATTGTTTTAGGGTATGTAAAATATTATGATGATCCTTTTAAATATGAGGATTTGTGGCTAGTGTACTTTTTTATTGCTGTTAATTCGGTACTTGGGTTTTATGAAGTTTTACAGATGACTATGACTGGTTTGCAGTATTTTTATAGTTTTTGGAATTACATCGATATTATAAGGTTAATTTTATGTTTTACATGGAGTATTTTAAGTATTTCATATAGCCAAGACACTCTATATTTCCACACTTGGTTCATGGCTGTGCTAAATTTATTCAGAGGACTTAGTGGTTTTAGAGCTTTTGATAACACGAGATTCTATNCTAAATTTATTCAGAGGACTTAGTGGTTTTAGAGCTTTTGATAACACGAGATTCTATACAAGACTTATAATAAGAGCTACAATAGGTGCAATACCATTTATAACGATTTTTTTTTACTCAACATTTTCCTTTGGAGTCATCTATTTCACATCACTTTCAGGCCAAGCAGAAAATATTTCACAACTTTGGCAAGGTCCATATCAACTAAATATGGGTGATCTTGACTCGATAGATCAACAAAAACCAATGCAGTATCTATATTTTATGATGGCATCAATAATTAATGTTATTATAATGTTGAATTTATTAATATCAATTTTAGGAGACTTGTTTAATAAATTTCAGCTTGATTCTGAACAAATTGATATTTTAGAAATGACTGAATCAGTGTTAGAAATAGAATCTTTGATATATTGGAGGAAGCATCAGAATAAATTATCATACTTACAACATTGTAATCAGATGGAAGTTCAAAGTACTGAAGAATTTGATGGGAAAATCAAATCTATACTTGTGGCACTTGAGAATTTGAATACTCATTATATGAATGTTGATCAGAGGATGAATAATTTTGAGAATATTTTGAAACAAAGTGTTGGAGCTAAATAGGAAATGAAAATATTTTAGTTTAAGTAGATTTTTTTTATAAATGTAAAGATTGATTATGATATTTAGATAAATATAGGAAATATAGAGGAAATTAGATAATATAAGTATGAATTTTGATGGTGGGATTTTGAATAAATGTTACTAGTTTGATATTGTAAGATGGTAGATAGAATTTTCTTTATAAGAATTTATGTTATTGTAATATTAACTAAGATAAAATTATATTCCGTGAAATATGATTGGAGATTTTTATTATTACAATAGTTTTGAAATTATATAAAGATTTAGTTGCTATATGTGATGAAAAATATGAAATTGTAAAATTTGATTATGATATATATATGTAAAATATTATTTTATGGAAATATTATTGGCTATGTATGGATTAGATGATTCTAAATTATAAATTTTCAAGTGATGCAAAAAAGTTGTCATTGAGTAGTATAAAATATTAAGATAGTGATATATAAATAATTGATATTCATTGTAAATCATAATTTTTTATGCTTATTATTTATACTTTAACATATTTTTCAAGTTATACTTTTATGTAATAAACTCAACTTAAGGTCCCTATTTCAATAGAATTATTCCTTTTTAATTTTAAAGTAAAAATTAAAGTTTATAAAAGGCTATTTAAAATTATATCTAAATAAGTTCCTCATATCATTATGATTTTTTTCTCTCTAAATTTAACTATTTTTCAACATTTTAAATGCTTTTAATAAACTTTTCAAATAAAAAATAAAAATCTTACAACAAAAACTAACAAAAATTATTCTATGCATTCCAAATTTCCAAATATTACTCTCAATCCTAGATCAAACCTGATTAAAATACCCTCTCCACAATTCCTAAACATCAAAAATCCAAATCTTAAATAAAAATTAGCTTATCTCATATAAAAATGAAAAAAAATGATCCGAAAAGAAGGCAAAAATATCACAAGTATCTGGTAAGGCAGGAACGTGAGCAGCTTGAAAAAATGGACAAAAAGAAAGAAAAACGTGAATATAAAGATGCTCTAAATGGTATTTGCAGCAAACTTAAGCTAGATGAGGAAATTGAAATCGACATGGATGGACCGAAAAAAATTATTACAAAAAGAGCCCATAATGTTGCTATGAAAAAGAAAAACCGTAAGCTGAAAAAAGAGCCAGAGCCAATTGACTCAATGGATATGTCTTAAATTGGATTATATATAAAGTTTAATTTAGCATATCATATTTACCATAGAAATTTAATATATAAATGTCACGTGATGAGACTTTTGTTGATAGACGCTTTTGTTCCGGGTTGAACCCACTCGGAAGCAAGTGTTCTAAATGAAAATTTTATTTCTGAATATTTATAGTTTATTGATTATGTATAGAAGATTATTGTGATTTTTATAAGTTTGTGTATTGAATGATTATTCTAAAAGGCTTATGATGTTTTTATTGGATTGAATATAAAGTGATATTTGCTAGGTGGTGCTTTTTAAATGGAATGCTTGTAAGAATTTAGACTTGGAAAACAAGTGAAGGATAATTTTATATAAGGTTTAGTTATGATAAGTTTTTTAAGTGGTTTTTATGATGAGGATATGAATTATCATATTTTAGCAGGATTTCAGAATGTGAAACTATCAAAGTTCCCAGGTTTTTAGNATTTTTGGTGTTGCTTTTTGTTAGAAAATCTTAGATGTGTATTTTAGCAGGATTTCAGAATGTGAAACTATCAAAGTTCCCAGGTTTTTAGATGCTGAGAACTTGGCTTATTCATATATCCCATTATTACAAGGGATAAAATGTAGTAAAAAATGCTAAAATACTCAAAAGCTAATTCAAAGCCTATAAAAAACTTATCAATACCAAACAAATTACTGTAATGCTAAAAACTGTTTAAAGCTAAAGAAATTTAAAATTATAGGGAGATATTGACTCAAAATGAAAGGAAGAAATTCAAAAACATTCAATTGAATCTAAATGAGTATCTAGACCTTATTGAATTTACATTTCCTAGTTTAGAGTTTTTACAAAAACTATTTCTGCTGATTTTAGACTATAAAAGACTAGTAGTCTTTTCAAAGGACTTGCCGATATTGACTAATGAGAAAAAAAAATTTTGCAGTTAACTCAAGCGAAAAATATGATTGGGAAATTTATGAAATATAGTAAAATTGAAGGCATAAAGAGAGAAAAGTATCAAAGATTAAGAATATAGTTATGAATGCGAAGGTGAGAAGTAAGGAATATAGAGAGCTAATATAAGTGATATTGTTTAAGAAGTTTAAGAAGAAAGCTTTGTAAATTATTTAATGTGATAATTTTAATAGCCTGACCAGTGCTTGATTAATAATTTACAAAAAAATATTTTACATTACAATCATTTATGAGTATTTACATAAAATTATACTTTCCTTTAGCATAATCATCATAAATTTTAAAAGTAAATATAATAATGTTTATACACTAATCACACATAAAACCAATCCAAATTTTTTTATCTCTTCAAACCACACAACATTTTATATAAAATTTCCAAAATCCTATAAATAACATAACCAAAGATAAAAAACCCCTAAATCCTCATAAATTTCTTTTGAAAATTATCTTCCTCATAATAAACTTAATCCAAAAAACATAAAACTATATCAAATTTTTCTAATATAAAATGCTAAAATACCACACAACCCATATTGCCAAAAATAACACCCAATTTTTTCCTCAATCCTATACCCAAACCTCAAAAAACCCTTCAAACCTTATTTAAATATTAAATCTAATACATCTTTAATCCAAAGCATTATACAAAAAAAAGTCATGTCGAGTAAAAATACACAAAAAACCAAAACAGACAAATTCGAACCAAAAATAGGTTTTGAAAATCCAAACAACAATGAAATGTCGCTAAGTTTCAGTGAATTCGAAATCGAAGGGAAACCTCCAAGATCTGAGTCATTTTTTTCAGAGTCTGACAATCAAAAAGAAGAAAGTAAAAGCAATGATGTTATTATAAGCGATGTAAATGAAGGGGCAAATGAAAGTCAAGGATTAAATCATGCGTTTTTTGAAGAGAACTCTGAGTCTGCAACTGAAAAAGAAGTAAGCGATTTTTTCAAACAGGAAATAGAAAACACTACTGTAGCTAAAGGAGAAAAAAAGTTAAAAGGACATGAAAAAACTGTATCTGAGACAAGTGAACCTATTGAAATTATTATATCAAATGCTGAATCAGTAGAAAAATCTAAGCCGAAGGTAAAAACTCATGAGGCTAAAGATCCTAAAAATAAAGAGAAAGAAAAGATTAAAAGACAAGAACAAAGTCCTTCGATATGCTGCAAGTGTAAAGGATGCTTAATCTTTTAATTAAAAAAATTGTGATAAAATGTGAAGGATTTTGGGAGTTGATAAGTGATTTAAATTTTGAAGGATTATTTGGAGGAGATTTGAGGTAGGGTTTTTTATGTTATGATTGAGTTGTATTAAAAGTTGGATTGATTTATAAACTTAAGCTGGATGTAGTGTTTTTTATAAGCTATTTTATGAACTTTATATAAATATATACAAAGGGACAATGAATGAAAGATACTTGTATTTATTTTACTAAGATTCTATCTGTAATAAATACATAATAGAAAATATCGAAATACAATATATGTTTATAGAATTCATAAAGAATATATAGTTCCTCTAAAATAAGAATTTGGTATAAAAACCTGATATCGACCCAGATGGGTTAAGAGATTTAATTTTAAATCATTGATGATGCTGATTATGCTTTTTACAGCTATGTTATAACTTGAATATAATATATCAAATCTAAAAGATCTATATTAGTAATAAATATTAGGGTGTATAAATAATAGATGATGTGTAGTTATGATAATTGAAAAATTTAATGTGTTTTTTATATAAAACTTAAGGCCATGCATAATAAATTAAGTAATTTTGAATATTTTGATTAAAATCTATAATTTTTTACACATATATCCAAAAAGCATAAAAATATATATAAAATCATCTATAGCAATAGCATCAATAATATCCAAAAGGATATAAAAAATCTCCAAAAACCTCAAAAACTCTTATCATCATTAACTAAATTAAATTATACCTTATCCATCAAAAGATCCCGGGGCATTGCTGCTATCAACAAGGCCTTTCAATATCTTAATGCAAACTTTTTGCAACCCACTATTATTATACGTGACAATCTGCAATAACGCATCCTTCTGTTCCCTATTTGAATTTTGTGTCAGATACCCGCCAAACAGCTGTAAAATAAGCATCAGACAATGCATACTATTCTCAGCAACACTTTCATCTTCAGACTGCAAAAGTTTAGTACAAACAACCAAATTCCCAGACAAAGGATAAATTGCTGGATTAATCTTATCTCTATATTTAGATGACAAAGATACTAACAAGTTATACAAAATATCCAAAGTTATCTCAACACACCAATCTTGATCAACAACATATTTTATAACAGAATTTAACTGTTCAACAATATTATATTCTAAAAGTTCATCTATAGTCAATTCACCACTTGATACAAATTTCTTAACAATTTCTAATAAATGCATACTGAGTTTTTGATCTGCAGCTTTAAAATGTGCTAAAAAATGCCCAACAAGTCCATGGCTTTTAACTATAGCAACATATTCTTGACATCTTTCTAATATGCAACTTAAGAGTTTTATACAAATAAGTGGAACTGGTTCTGTATCTTTTAATAATTCTGGGTATAAAGGAAGAAGTCTTTTTGCTATGAGTTCATTCATCATTTTTGTTGTGTATTTGGTTGTGTTCATTAGATCATAGATTTCTTCATCAAAAAGAAAACTTATCATGAAATCAGTGAATATTTTTAAACAGCGGAAACGAGTGTCTATGTTACGATTAAGGGTTTCTAAGAGGTTTGGCAAAAGGCTGATTATGATGATGTCGGAAAAAGCTTTGAATTGTTTGGATTTACTTGCCATAGATTCTAGGATTTCTAGGATTACTTGGTTTGAGTCTGGTACATCTTTGAGAAGTAAGGAGGAGATACATTTTATAAAGTTGGGCACTGGAAGCTTAAGACGGCCACAGGAAGAGTTGAAAATTGCTGGAAGGACGTTGAAAAGCCCATAACTTCCTTCAACAGCCATACGCACCGCCTGCATAACCCTATCCGTCAAAGTGTCAAGAAAATGATGCAAACAGCACTGCACATACTTATAACTATCTTTCAACAACCTATCAACCTGCATAAAAAACTTTGATTTCGCCATATCCCCAAGATAATTCGCATTATTCTTCAACAAAAACATAAAGCACAACAAGCACTTCCCCCTAATAACAATCCCAGGGCTTTCCATCAAATTGCTCAAAACATTAAAATTAATCTCAACCCCTTCCCTATATTGTAAAGCATAACACAATATCGTAATCAAAGCTTGTTGTGTCCTTTCATCAGCATCTTTCAAATACTGATAAAAAACTTTCATAGTCAAACAAGTACTAAAATCCTTAAACACTTTAGGACATAATCTAACAATATGACTCAAAGCGGCAATTGAACTAAATTTTAATTCTTCACAAACACAATCAGAAAAAGTTCTAGCTAAAGCAATAGCCATTTGCTATATAATTCTTACAGTTGAAGCAAAAATTGTCCCTCCATTTTTACTTTGAGCTGTTATGTTTTCTATAGTCCTAACAGCTAAAAGCTTACATTGTTCATCTTTTGAGTCTAAAATTTCCCCAGTAAGGAAATCAGACATTTTTGGGTCGATTTGCCAAGCATCATCATATTCTTCTTCATCCATTTGTGTTGCTGCATAAAAAAGATACTCACCAAGTGCAGCAAGAGCTTTTTTCTTAAGTAAATTATCTGTAGCTTGTAAAGACCTATTTTCTTCACTTATAATATCCATAAATGCTTCAACTACATTACTAGCTGGAAGATCTGAGTCAATCATTGTAGCATGACGGATCATTTGGCCAAATATTGAACATATACGAGCTCTAATTTGTGATGATAATTTTTGTTTTCTATCAGCTTCACTGATTTCATTACTTTTAGTATTATTTATCATGATTTTTAAAAACAACTGAACAAAAGCACTGTTGACTAATTTGTTAGCTAAAGGGAAATCTTGTATTAAAGATTCAATATATGCTAAATATGAGAGTTTTTTGCTTATAGGAACTGATGTATTAAGCACAGAATATACATCACTTAAATGGTTTTCTAGTTCAGGGGAATTTACATGTTCGCTTATGTTTTCAGCTGTCCATTTAGACATATCATGATCAAAACAATTTAAAAGGTTTTCATGGCTACATATGATAGGCTTAACATTGATATCGGTATTATGGATTATAAGTTGTTCTACAGGTTGAGGTTTAAAAGTGTTTTTTACTACCGGGGTCTGTAAAGTTGCACTATTTGAACGTTGATGGACGATTTTTACTTCTTCTGCATGGTCGTCAATATCCCAATTTTCACCTAGGTTAAGGACTTGATCACGACTTTTTAAAACAAAGTCTTCTTTACCATTCAAACTTGCCCTTATACTATCCCTTGCTTCATATTTACGATTTTCTCTTGATCTATCACTAGTTCTTTGTTGTACCCCACGAGCTTTAAGATAGTTTTCATATGTTTCATGCCTTGGGAGTTTGACTTGTTGATGCATTCTCTTACCTTCCCAGAACTCATGCCATAAAAACTCTTCCCAACCCATACGCTTTGAAGGATCTTTTTGTAGCAACCCCGCAATAAGGTCATTAAAGTTCCCAGATGCATTTGGTATTGATGGGGTCTCTGCATTAAGTATCTGTTCTTTCAAGTCTTTAAATGTACTTGATATAAAAGGTGGAGTCCCAACATAAAGTTCATATAAAACACAACCAAAACTCCAAAGATCAGAATAATATGAATATACCCCGCCTTCCTCAAAAAGCTCTGGGGCCATATAATAAGGTGTACCTTTTTTGTTTTCTTCACTTTGACTGTCTGATATCAGTTGAGCTAAGCCGAAATCACAGAGTTTTAACACCCCGTATTCATTAAACAAAATATTTGAAGGTTTTAAATCTGCATAGATTATCCCTTTTGAATGAAGATAATAAAGCCCGTCCATGATATTTAGCCCAAAGTCTTTGATAACTTTTTCTGGTAAACTTTTATCTTGATCTATAAGAGTTAGTATATCTCCTCCTGGACAATATTCTAAGACTAGCCAAAGATGATTGCGGGTTTTATGCCAAGCATGATATTTTACTATATTTTCTTGATCTAAATTCTGAAGAATTCGAACTTCGTTCATGACTTTGAGCTTATGAGTTTTTTCACATGATTTTATGGCTAGGTATTCGATGGTTTTTTTTAGACGACCTTTGTAGACCACGGAGTTTTTACTTCGACCTATTTCACAGATATGGTAATTGTTCATATTTTATTATTTTAGTTAAGAGATAGTGAAATAATTGACAGGATTGATATTAATATGAATGCAGAATACAATAGAGCTATTTTGTATATGGAAGGGATGATATGTAGAAGTTTGGTTTCGGGTGTTAGGGTGTTAATTTGTGTGAAGGTTGTACAAGATGAGGAATTGTATGTTTTGGAAATTGCGGCTACTGATGTTAGGGGGAACTACTGGGAGTTAATGCTGGGGTATAAAGATTTTGAAGACCATTTAAATCGCTTAGGGGCAATGCAGAATGACTGGACAAGGTTTTTTAATATGATGGCTGAAGCTTTTGAGAACAAGTTTGTGTCAGGAGAAGTGAAAAATCAAGCCATTGAGTTGTTTATCGACTATTCCATCGGCCAAGCAAAACTTCGAGGAAACTTTACAATGAAACATATAAAAAACCCATCTCCACAACTAATCTCAAACCTGGTCTTTAGCTACATAGAAAAACTAGAAGTTAAATCTTTAAAGCGTCCACGTGAACCATCACCAGAAACAAAAAGCCAAGTCGTTGAGCCATTAAAAATCAAAGCGAAAATTTTAAAGAAAAAGAAAAAACCTAAACAAATAGGTTCGAAAATCCTTTAAAAAATAACTTCTATCTTAATTTATTATCTAGAAAACTCTCGGTCAGGGAATAATAATGGAGCTATTAATGTCCATAAATAAAAGCTCATAATCAACATTGCTTGTAAACATTTTGCTGTAAAATGCCTATTGTCGTTTAAGGCTAATTCCCAGTCTGTAAGAATCATTCCAAGGTAAAAACAATATGATGCGAGGGTGATTTGAAATAATATCGTATTTGGTTTGGATTTTTCTTTACTTTCAAAGTCGTCTTCTTGATTTTTTTGAGAGAAATTTGCAATTTTTGAATGTTTGAATTCGCTGTGGCTGTTGGTTTTATGCTTTTCTGGCTGGACAAATGCTAGGTAGCATAAAGAGATTAGGCTTAAAAATATATCCAAAAATATTATGAGGTAGTTTTTGTCTTTGGGGTTGATTAGGAATGCTGTTGTTAAGAAATAAGTTGCAAAAGCCATTGTGAGAGAACTAGAAAGTAAAGCTATATATAAAATTACATCCGTTTTGGCATAGGGATGAACTGCTGAAAATTGTGATGGACACCGAAACAACAAAATTAAGCAAACTAACCCAAAAGTGCTTCGATATAAAATATGTGATTATCAGCATACCAACATTAAAAATCCAGCTGATAATTGAAAATATAATAAGCATCGTAGCCCAATATTTAGATGAACTTTCATTATAATACTCAAACCACGCTTCACTCCAATCATAATTAAATTCAATCAAATAAATACTTTGTATACCTATAAACCCAATAATAAACCCAAATGCAATCCAAGAATAATAATCCTAAATATTTAATTACAAGTATATTAGTAAACCAAATACATCCAATAAGTATGGCAAAATAAAGGATAAATTTTAAAACCCAGCATTTCTGATAACAAGCAAAAGCTATTGAATTGACTGATAAAGTTAAAGCCAAAATACAGAAATGGAATATTGATAATGATAACATAATTGCATGGATTATATAACTTGTAAAGCATGTGTAATCAGGACATATTGGCATTAGGAAACCAAATTTACTATAAGCATCATGGGCAAAAAGTTTTATAAAAAGTGAGACTATGGCTAAAAATAAACTCAGGATTATGTATAACAAACGTGCATGAAGGACTGATGAGGTGTTAAAGCTTTTGAGAATACCTGCAAAAAGTAAACCACAAATAAAATTTTTGGGGATAAGCCAACTTAACATATAATTATAATTTACTTATGTAAGAAAGAATTTTTTTTTTAAGATAAGATATGTGAAAACTTAAAAAATTAAAGGAAACTTTTGAGATGGTTTTTTAAAGTACTTGGAATTTTTTGGTATTTTGAGTTTTGGTTTTTTTTTTTCATGATTGTGGCTTGTTATTAAGAATTTGTAGTTGTTATTAAGGTAATATTTTTAGTGCTATTTTTAATGAGTATATGAAAATTTAGGTGTTAGGTGTATGGAAAAATATTAGAAAATATATAATGCATTATGATAAAGATAAAATATAAAACCTAATTTAATATAATAACTTTAATCAATTCACCCAAGACCTGAAAATCAAAATCTCCCTTTAAATACCATACAAGAAATCAAATTCAAAAATGTCTCTTCAATCAAATTACTACAAGAAACTCAAAAAAAAATCAATGTTAATACTAATAATATTCAATAATTTCTATAAACAATTACAAACAATTTGCTAATCCCATAATCATCTTTGTAATTTAAAGTTTACTGATTAAAAAATATTAAAATAGGTTAATTAAATTCAATACGCAAGTAAACGGGCTTTAAAAAGCTTCTTAACAGAATGAAATACGCTTCCTTTACGTAGTTTCCCACTTTTCCCTGATTGTGGCTTAAGGATTTGAATTTTAGGGATTGAACAGTTTTCTTTTTGAAAGGAAACTGAAGTATTTTTGCTATTTGCTAACGGACGTGGACATATAGAGTTTACATTGATATATGATTCATTATGAGGGTTTTCACGAACTGTTATCCCTTGATTATAGCAAAAACATGTAGTTGATTTGAGGAAACTTTTTGATCTTTCACAAGAAGTCTTACGGGTTATGCTGATTTTTAATAAGGGGATTTTGATATCTTTAGGGTCTTGAGGATCTTCTGAAGGGATATAAGTTGAAGATTTTTCGGGTTTAGGCAAATGCTGGGAGAATCTTTGGACAGAAGAGGCTGAATTACGACGTGGGGTTTGCTTTACAAGTAACGAACTATGCTGTTTACGAATAATCATTATTAAGTCAAAAAATGGAAAAAAATTTGTAGGCATTTTACCTTTAGTAAAAGTGTTGAAGAGTTTTTATATATATAGGGTGTTAAAAACTGGATAGATTAAAAGAAAAAGCTTTAAGTGGCTTATATAGTAAATATGGGGAAAAATGTGCCACTGAGAATTGGGAGGAAGACGAAAAGGGATCTTAACCCAGTTGAGCGTATGCGACATAAGGAAAAACAGAAAAAACACTTAAACCAGTTCATATCTAAAATGAATAAAAAAGCTTCAGGAGAATTTGTCAGTAAAGTCAAACCAAGACGTTCTCCTTCCCCTGAATCTAATGACCCTATGCTTCGTGAGCTTATATCTTCAAGTTCATTACGTCATCCTGTCATACCAGAAACTCAATATCAAAATGAAATCCCTGAAATTTTACCAATAATCCCTGAAACTGTACAGAAAAAAGCTGAACCAAGAGCTTTTGTCCCTGTTTCTTTAGTTAGTAAATCTAAAGTGCCGATTCGTATTGAGAAAATTGATTCAGAATCTTCGTCTAGTGATTATGAAGAAGAAGATGAAGATTTTTCTAAGGGGTTTGCTAAGACTTTAGCTGTTAAAAATAAACATGAAACTGTGAAACAAAATCAAACTATGTATAAGTCTTTACTTGAGAATGATGAAAAACTTAATGATTTTTTTAGTAGCGTATCACATTTGATGTAATATAGATAATAGATAGATTAAGGTTACTGGGAAAATAAATTATTGGAGTGTGAGAAAGAGTAGGATTGATAGGAAGGAAGGTGAAGGTAAATATTATTCGAAGTATTAGGATTTTTGAATATAATGTGAAAGATGAAGAGGGTAGTGAGCTTTATTTAAGAAGCTTAAAATGCAGTTATTGAGATATAAGGAAATCTTAGCTTATAGAAACTGTGAGATAATTAGTTTAATAATAGAAAAGATATTATTAGAATGATTTTTACCTTTGATGCAATAAAATCCGAAATTTTGTTATAAATAATATCCATCTCTCACCCAATACATTAATTCAAAAAAAAATCCTAATCATCTCTTCAAAAACCTTTAAACCAATTTCTTATCCATATATACAGCTTATTTATATCAAAAAATGCTAGGAATTAGAGAGCTCAATAAATGATGACTTATCACTTTTCAATGGTGAAGGTTTCGTCGATTCTTCCATACTACACTTAGTAAATATCGAAACACTAGCGCTCCCTTTCCTCCCTTGTCTATGCACACTAAAATCAAATTCTTCATCAATCTTATTCTTCGGCATCTTCATCAACTCATTTTTCTCTGCCTGACTCAAAGATTTCATCAATATCTCCATAGCATCACAAAAGTCTTTAAAATTCAATTTTTCATCATAACTTTCTAATTCTTCCAACAAAGGTCTGAGCATTTCTCTCATTTTAGGTTGCAGTTTAGCTTTGTAAACTGTTTCTCTAGTAATAAGGTTTTTACCATTTGGAAGTAAATCGCAAAATATTTCTTTATAACGATTATGGCGAATTTTCTGAATCATTTGCTCTGATTTATGTCCTGTGCTTAAAAAACTTCCTTTTCTTATAGTTTTGCATTGTTGTTGTTTGATTTTTTCAGTTTTTTTAATAGAATTGTATTGATTTTTATTATCTTTTTGTGCTTTTGAGATAAGTTCGTTAGTTTTTTTCCTTGTAAGGCTAAAATTGGGTTCGAATGGGCAGTTTTTATTGACTCTGTATAGGAATTACAGTTCTTGGGACTTTTTATCAAGTTTTTCATAGATGTTTTTGGCATCTTGATATAAACTTAAATAGCGTCCAGGAGATCGAAGGCGGCTTTTTTTCATTTGGCTACTGTTTTTGTTGATTTCAGGGGAAAAAGTACATGGGTCTAAAGCTCTTGAGTCTCTTTCTTGACGTTTTCTTTGTAGTTTTTCTATTGTCTGCTTGCCTTTTTCTAAGAGGATTTGCTCTGGGGGCTTGTTTCGTCGTCCTGGGGAGTTGGTTGCTGGACGAAAAGTTGTGGATCTCATTTCTTTAGCTTTGTTTTCGTTTTTTATAGCGTCAAGTTTTTTCTTCACTTTTTCTCGCATTTTCACCCCACGGTTGTATAGGTCTTGACCTTTATTTGGTATCTCAAATTTAATGCTTTGGTCTTTAGAATTCTCATTTTCTATAGATTCTGGTAATTGAGAAAGGGGTTCTGGGTATAGAGTTTGAAGATTTCTCTTGATTTCCTCCATCAAAATCCCTCTAGCTTTAGGCCCCAAGTTATTTTTGTCGCCAAAATTCTCAACTAGCTGCTCTAAGTTCTCATTCTCATGTACGACAACTTGAGCTTTTTTCTCATCCGCAAGCTCAACCGTAACAATCAAAATCTCATTAAAAGTCTCTTCATAAGAGAAATTATTAGAAAAAAAATCATGATCTGCTGTAGAAAACTCGTTCAGATTAATCGCCAAATTACGATCTTCCATTTATATACTTAATTTAATTATTCATATAAATATTGTATTTGTGATATAAAAATAGAATGATTAGGTAAAAATGTTTTTGATATAATCATAGATTTGTTTATATTGAAAATAGATAATTTTTTATTGTTAATTATAGAATTTTCAATCGATTATAGATATATGCTTATATTATTTTATTGAATATTTTTTTTTTAATGTGTTATTATTATCTAGTTAAAAAATCTAAATTTGTGAGGGGTTTTATTTTGTAATATTTATTGGGTTGAATTTATTGTGGATTCTAAGTTTATAAAAGTTTTTAAGTCTTTTTAAACACTTCTAGGTATGTGATTTTATTAAGCTGATAAGAGATTTTTTTGAAGATAGCGTATAATCGTTACTAATTTGCCCAGCAGAAATAACTATTTATATATCATTTCAATGGTAATTTAATTACCATTTTTCTTATTAGTAAATTTTTTATCTCTGCTGAAAGTTTTCCTGATCTATTTCAAGAACATCATTAGCCCAATTGTCTTCCATTTATATAAGGTATAATTTTTTTTAAGATCAATCTTTCAACTAACCAGTGAAAGTTTTAAAAACAATATAAGCATAGAAAATATTGATTCTTTAAGATTATTTATTTCATTACCAGTATTTAATATAAAATAAGCACTCTTATATTTCAAATAAAAAACTCTTAGCTAAATCCAAATAAAATATTATTCCTTATCATCATCTTAAAAAGCCTGATTCCAATCTAAAATTCTCCTACTTTCTCTTAAAACCATCATCAAATTCCCAAATCTTATCTCCTCAAATATTCATAATATTTATCATATGATATAATAACAAAACTAAATCACTTGTTATACATAAATTCTAATTATTTACAAAAGTATTCAGATTATTTATTGGGATTTTATTTATTAACTTTATATGTTTTTAGCTTATCAAAATGTTTAGTTCTTTACCTTTTATTTTCAATAAAACTACTGAATTATTAAAAGTATATGCTGAACAGACTAAAAATCAAAAAAATAGCAATTTTCTTTGAATTTTATCTGATAAAAATTAAACTGAACATATTTACCCTAGATTTTTGATACGAATTAATTTTTAAGAGATCATTAATTTTTAAAGATTACAAGGCTAAATATGATTGATAATTGTTGATGATTTTAATTTTTCAGTAAAGAGATATCTGTGCATTTAATTCTAAGTATTTTTGTTATGAGATTCATTTATAAGTTAAATAATATTGATATCGATAAAATAAAATAAACTCAAATAGTTATATGGAAAATGAATATATTAATGATTATATCGATGAATGATTGTATCAATACAACAAATTACTGAAAAATCCTATTAAGGCAAAATAACAAAAAAAAATATGATAGTATCAAAGCATGCTATTATCAATTAGTGACTATATTTGAGTATTTTGATATCAGGTCCTGAAAATATAAACTTGATATCAATATTTATTTATCATTTTAAACTAAAATCTTTTTTACTCTTGAAATATATAAATTTTAAGGTTAATATCTCAAGTTTTTATGTAATTTTAGATTAACCATTATGAAAATATTTGATTAGTAAGTGATTTTTCTTTATATTGAGTTAAATTAGTGATTTTCAAGATCATAATTTAAAAATTGCAGACAATTATAATGGAATTTATACCTTTATGTTCATTATGTAATGATTATTCAATTTACACTTGCATCTGTTCAAACTTGAATTTTTGTCACTTTGATGCCAATAAACATTTATCATCTCAGCAAGACATTTCTAAACATAATATGAATATCGTAGAACTCAAACTTTCAGAACAAGATAAAAAAAGACTAAAATATGAACTAAAATTCAGAAAAGATGCAGCAAATGCTTTTAAAATTGAAATTATCAATAAAACTACGTATCTCATAAATAAAATTACTAAACTTTTTCAAGAATCTATAAAAAAAATAGATGTAAAAATAGCTGAATACGATAGAATACAAAATCAAAAAACTTTTTATAGAAATGAGCTACAATTAATTTGCAAATATTTATATACTTCAATAGACACTGAGAGAAAGGAAAAATTATTTACAATCCCAAGCAGTTTAGTTGATTTTTATAATGAAGAATTGCTAGCTGAAACTATGTTTTTAAGTGGAAATCTTGATGAAAGACTTTATGGTAAATATGAGTTATGTGTGCAAGGGCATATAAATAGTGTTAATTGTGTTGCTATATCAAATGATAATAAATACGCAGCTTCAGGATCAGCAGATAAATATATAAAAATATGGAAAATCGAAAATGGTATTCAAGAGTACTTTTTGAAAGTTTGTAGTTTTGTATTATGTTTAACTTTTACACCAGATGATAAAAATATAATTTCAGGATCATATGACAAAGCATTACGGATTTGGGATACTCAAAAAAGGATTTTAGTTACAGTTTTAGAAGGTCATTCTAGTTGGATTAAAGGAATCTCTGTTACCCATAACGGTAATCACGTTATATCAACTTCTTCTGACGAGGATATTATAAAATGGAATTTAAGAACTTTAAAGCAGGATTCTCAAAGTCCCTTTTTATGTTCAGGTTACTGTGTTGATATGTCGAAAAATGATAAATTTTTCGTTTTCGGCGATAAAAATATGATGATTGGAGTTTGGAACTTTGAAGAAAATTGTATAACACATAGACTTTATGGGCATAACGATATAATAAATTGTATAGCTATAACTAACGATAACAAAACAGTAATCTCAGGATCAGATGATAAAACAGTAATGATTTGGAATTTAGAAAAAACAACTGAGAAAAAGATTTTATTAGGTCATAATTCTACTGTAAAAAGTATAGCAATTATTGAAAAAGAAAACTTAGTAATTTCTGGTTCTAATGATAATACAATGATATTGTGGAGTTTAAAATATAAACATATTTTACATAAATTTGAAGGACATACAAATTGTGTATTAGGATTAGCAGTAACAAGTGATAGTAAATATCTAATATCTGCATCTGCTGATTTCACTGTGAAAATCTGGGATATTGAATCTAGGGAATTAATTAAACAAATGAAACATGATAGATCAGTTATTGCAGCTGGAATAAATAAAGATAATAAAACTGTTATAACATTGTCTAATTATGGAGTTGCTGTATGGGATATTAATAATAAATGCCCAAAGTTTAGTAAAATTGGTAAAGCTTACTATATCAGATCTTCTAAAGTAACAAAAAATAATAAGTACCTTATTTCTACTTGTTATGATAAGACAATAAAAATATGGGATTTCAATAATTGTTCTTTTATTTGTTCTCTTGAAGGACATACCGAAGAAATTCAGTGTCTCGCCTTATCAGAAAATAATAGTTTTATTATATCAGGTTCTTTCGATCAAACCCTAAGAGTTTATGATTTGACTGATTTTAAAGAAAAAGCAGTGCTTAATGGTCATCAAAGTTTTGTTATGGCAATAGTTATAATACAAAATGATGAAATTGCAGTATCAGGATCAGGTGATAATACTATAATTGTTTGGGATCTTAAATATTTTAGACTAGAGCATATTATCAAAGGGAATAATGAGTTAATTTATGGAATGGCTGTGATTAATGAAAAAGTTATTTCTGTTTCCAATAACAATAACGTTAATATATGGAATATTTCAAAAAAAAAATGTGAAAAAGTCTTATATGGGCATACAAATTGGGTAATAAGTGTTTGTGTTTCTGTTAATAAACAATTAATAGCTACAAGTTCAGCTGATTTTACAATTAAAATTTGGGATTTCCCGACACAAAATATAAAACTTACAATTACCGGCTTAACTCATACAATTGTATCGATAGTTTTTTCAAAATGTGGAGATTATATTATTTCATCTTCACTTGATAAAAGTATATGTATATGGGATGCTAATATTGGAATTCAGAAATCAATTCTTTTTACATATTGTTTTGATATGCGGTCGCTTTTTATAACTGATGATGATAAGTTTTTAGTTGTAAGCGCAGATGATTGTAAAGTACATATATGGGATTGGAAAGAAAAACGACAAATAGCAGTTTTATCAGGAATAGATTCAATAGAGAAAGAAATAATGCAGCATAAAGAATTAGCTTCAAATTTTCTTTAAATATCAAGTTCTAATCAGATATTAACCTTTGTATATAAGATTGATAATAATATCATAGAAAAATAATATTTTTAATACAACTTTTCCCATTAAACTAATCTATCTAACACCTTATTCTAAAAAACCTTTCATTCAATTTTCTTTAATAATAAAATGAGTCTAAAAGAAGAAGACAGTCAAGAAAACAAAACTCATGAACTCGACCTTACCAGCCACCACGAGAACATAACTAATGGAATCCAAACCCTTAGAAAAGTTTACAAGTTAAGTTCTAACGAAGCTAAAAAACATTTAGAAAAATCATACGCTGACCGTATTTCTAAAGCTCCAGACATTATCTCATGTTATCAAGAAATAAATAACAACATCAAATCCTTTATCATCTATATGGAAAAATCTAAAGGTAAAACTAAATTTACCTTTAACTTACTAAAATGCAACTCATTTTTAGGTCTAGGATGGGTAGAAATTCAAGGTTTTTCCGACCCTTTAACCCTATCATTTAACCCCCCAACTTTTTCTTATAGTCAAAACCAAACCAGCGAACTTTACTGCAAAATTTATGCAACAAAAGAAAAAGAACTAGGGAAATTTGTTTTTGACTATACAAAAAAACTAGCGAAAATCCCAGTTGAACAACTAGTGCGATGTAAGAATTTCAGTGTTTTTGAAAACTATAAAACCGAGCTTGTAGACTGTTGTTTTTACGTGACA
Organism: Stentor coeruleus; assembly: GCA_001970955.1. Lineage (NCBI taxonomy): Eukaryota > Ciliophora > Heterotrichea > Heterotrichida > Stentoridae > Stentor > Stentor coeruleus. Next base: position 70,421 of record MPUH01000129.1, on the reverse strand, counting down.
ATTGAGTTATCGACTAAAGATCGAGTTAAAATATTACAGCAAAAGTATAGAGATACACGTAATTATATAGAAAAACTTAGGGTTGATAGTCAAGGAATTAATATTCGCAGTGAATTCAAAGCTTCATGCTGTGAATGCGCTGTTTTTTAATATAAGAAGAAATTTTGTATATTATTTAGAATATGTCATTTTCTAGTTTCCCTTTTGAAATTGCCCAGACAAATGAAGACAGTAGAGGATTGAATGTGGATGAACTGATTAGAGAAAATCAAGAACTTAAAGATGAAATAGCTGCATTAAGAAGTGAAAAAGTTTTGAATAGTTCTTATCAAAATAGAGAAAAAGAGCAACTGAGGAATAATTTGAAGGAACTTCAACAGAGACTTGTTGGAGAAAGACAGTTTTTTAGAAAGGAAATAATGGAACTTACTAAGCAACTTGATGGACTTAAGAGAAGTGTTGATAGAATGATTGAGATACGTATGCAAATTAGAGATAAGAATAAGGAAAAAATACATGAACATAGGGAATGTTTAAGGAAATCATCACAACAAGTTTATATACAGGAAAGGGGTGTGGGAGATTTTAAGAATGGGATTAGAGAATTTGAAGATATGGAATAAGTGTAAATTTTTATTAAAGTTTATAATTAAAATATGAGGAAGAGAGTTTCTGATAGATTTGAGGAGGATTTTTTTATAAGTTGTTTGGTAACTTTTATGATGTTTTAATATAGGATTTGTGTATTTTTTATAATGATTTTTAGGATTTGTGATTATAAAAGAAGAGAATAGTTTGTGATGGGCTAAGCAAAATTTTTTTTATGTGTAGATATTGGTGTTTAAATCAGATATATCGTCAAAAACGAAAAATCGAAATTTAGGTTTTAATTTAAGTATCGATTATATAAAAAAAGTGTTAAATTTTATATCAAAAGTATATATTTCTACACAAAAAACTCTACCCAAGTTAAAATCTTACACAAGCTTATCTTTTATATTTCATCAAGTCTTAACTTTTTACCTCAAAATTCTACCCAACCCAATTTTCCACTTCCTAACCCAATATCAAATACAAAACTCTCTTTAAAAACTTAATTTCGCCTAATGAACACATAATCAGAAAAATATAAAAAATGGTAGAATCTTACCTATCAACAAAAGTTGAGATTTTTATCTGTGCAAGAAATCTAGCCAATATGGACTCATTCAGTAAAAGCGATCCATACTGTTTAGTCTATACAAAAGCAGGTGAATCTTCACATTATCATGAAATGGGTCAGACCGAAGTAATTAGTGACAATCTAAACCCAAACTGGAGAACAACTATAATATGCGACTATTTTTTTGAGACAAAGCAACTAATGAAGTTTAGTGTTTACGATTACGATGATAATAAACCAGACAATTTAGGTGAAGCATTTACATCCTTAGGAGAAATTGTTGGTAAAGGGACTATAATATTAGACCTATCAAAAAAAGGTAAGCTTATAGTCCGAGCTGAAGAAGTAAAAGGGTCAAATGATAATTACGAGTTTCATATGAAAGGGATAAAATTGGATAAAAAGGACCTTTTTGGTAAAAGCGACCCATATCTGATATTTTATCGTAGTCTTGGGTCGAATTCATGGACCGAAGTTTATAGGACAGAAATTATTAAGAATACTTTAGACCCAACATGGAAACCAATATCTATAAGTGGGCAAAAGCTTTGCAATGGAGATAAAAACAAACCAATAAAAATCGAGTGTTTTGACTGGGATCGAATTGGATCTCATGATCTTATCGGGATAACCGAAGTCACCCTTGAGCATTTGAGCCAAAATGGTGCACGTTTTGAACTTTTTACCCCAAACAACAAAAATAAAGGGAAAAACTCAGGGGTTTTAGAAATGTCTAATGTTATAATCAAAAAAGTTTTATCATTTATTGACTACCTTCGAGTTGGGGTCCAAATCTCTTTTTCTTTAGCTATTGATTATACAGGAAGTAATGGGGAATTCTCAAGCTTAAGTTCTTTACATCATATAAACCCAAATTCCCCTAATCAATATGAACAAGCTATATGGGAAGTTGGGACTATATTAGAAGTTTATGATACTGATAAACTCTTTCCTGTATTCGGCTTTGGTGGAGTTCCTCGTGGTGAACATAAAGCTAATCATTGTTTCCCTTTAACTTTTGATATATCAAATCCTTATGTTCAAGGTGTTAATGGTATTTTGCAAGCTTATAGAAATTCTTTATCTTTAGTATCACTTTCAGGACCAACACTTTTTAATAATGTTATTAGAAATTGTATGGCTGTAGCTCAGAGTACACCACCACAAGCTTTTTATCATATTCTTTTGATACTTACTGATGGAGCTATTATGGATATGGATGAAACTATTTCTTGTATTGTTGAAGCATCTAATTTACCTATGAGTATTATTATTATTGGAGTTGGTAATGCTGATTTTACTAGTATGGAAAATTTGGATTGTGATAATGGAGTTTTAACTGATAATAGAGGTAGGAAAGCTTCTAGGGATATTGTTCAATTTGTCCCTTTTTATAAGTTTAAAGGCAATCCAGTAGCTTTGGCTGCTGAGGTTTTGAAGGAAGTACCGAAACAGTTGACAGGATTTATGCAAATGATTAATTATGCACCGGCTATACCTGAGGATAGACCTTTGTCGCAGATTGTAGTTGAAGCTACTTTACCACCATTAGATTTACCTTCTGAATCTAAAGTTTCAGCTCATAATGCTCCTGAGGTTTATGTTCCTGAAGCTCCTGTTGAGGATGCTTATGTTCCTGAAGCTCCTGTTGAAGATGCTTATGTTCCTGAAGCTCCTGTTGAGGAAACTTTCGTTCCTGAAGCTCCTGTTGAGGCGCCAGAGGACTCGAATAATTCTCATGATCACGACGAATAGTTTAGCAAATAAAATCATAAAAAAAATTAAAAAATACGCTAATTCAACCTCAACTTCACCGTTGCAACCTTAGGTCCAATGTTTTGGCTGACCTTAACCTTAATCTTATCAATCTGTGCCTGGAAATTCGTTTTTTCTTTAATCTTATCACTCAAGCTCTCAGCAACATACGAACACAAATCATCAATCCCCGTGTTTTTAACCGGACACATCATCACAGCTCTTTCAGGAAACGAATAATGCAAAGATGTCCCAACACGATCCATATCCAATTGTCCCCCATTCTTACTAAAACTCAATAACAAGCTTTTAGCAGGTACAATAACCCTATGATGTAAATCTTCACATATTTGTAATAAAAAATCAATTATCATTGAATTGATTTTTTTAATATTAGCACCTTGATTATAAGTCATTTTAAGTGTTGTATTATAATTATTTCCTCCAACTGTTATGGTTTCTCCATCAAGTTCAATTGTTGTGACATGAAAACGAAATTTATCATGAGTAAGCTTCATAGACATTGAAGATTGCATATTTTATATATATACTTAAATTCAAAATATAAAGGAAATGGATGTAGAAATCCTTTGGGAACAACTTTATGAGATAAAAGTACAAGAAATCAAAGAACTTAAAGGAGAAATTGATAATCTTAAATCATTGTGTGCCCAGTCAGAGACTGGGCCTATATTATTAAATAAAAGACCTTCATTAAAATCCCCTAGTGAATTACCTGTAGATTTATATAGTAAAGTATATATAGAAAAGCTCAGGGATATATTTTTTAGATATGCTACTGTTTTTAGTTGTAATGAGAATTTTATAGACCTGACACATTTCCGACTTATATTCAATGAACTTGGACTAGGGAAAAAAGATCTTAATTGGACTAAAGGTGAGCTTATCTACCATTCTGTGAGCAAAAGAACGAATATTGACTTTGATAAATTCGTCCAACTTATGAAAAAAATAGCCTACCAACGTTTTAAAACCACAAATTACCTTGAAAAACTGGAACCCCTACTAAAAATCCCAGACAAAAGAATGGATTTTATAGACAAAAACATCCAACAATGGATTGAAGATAGTCAAATTGGCAGAGTTAAAGAAGTTATGAGTTCATATGATGAGTTACTTAGGGTTATTTTTTCTGTTTTTAGCTCAAAAGGAGTCAAGTATCAAAATAGACTTAGTCTTAGCAACCTTTTAGAGTTTTGTTGTGATTGTAAAATTGTCCCAGCGATTGTGTCTAATTTGGAAGTATCAAGGATTTTTCATGTGGTTGAAGATGGGGAGAGTTTAGGATATGAAGAGTTTTTAACAACTTTTGCTTGTATTGGAATACTTGGTATGGGAAAAATTGGTATACAGAATACGGTATATGCTATTGATAAGATATTGGTTATACTTTCAGGGAATTCAGAGTTTATATATAAAAAGAAAAATCAACCACCTAGATGGAAGGAAAATTAGTATAAAATAATAAGGTAGATTTAATGGGTAGAATAAATTGTATGATTTATTTGGAAGAAAATGCTTCATGAGAGATTTTTTTTGTATATTTAAAATAATTTTATGATTTTTTAGTCATTTTGAAGATATTAATAATATATAAAACATATGAGTTTTGCTATAATTTTATTACCTAAGAGCAATTTAGAAAGTTTATAAAATGATTATCAAAAGCTATAATAAAGTTATAATGATTTAAATTTAGTTATAACTTCATGACTAGAATAATAATCTAAGTCCAGCTTACAAAAAGTAACTTTGTTTAAAATTATTGTTTTTCTATGTATAAAATTATTTCTCAGGTTTTTTTAAAGCTCTTATTAGGTTTTTTTTAAGGTTACATCCAAGAAGTTTAGTCGATCTTAGTGGAGATAGTTTTATTTTACTTGTATCCTTATAAAAACTTGGAGCTAATTTATAAACTGGCTTGATTGTTTGCTTACTTTCGTTTTTACTTATAGTTGGTGTTGGGGTTTTATCACGGTATATCGACCTAAAGCTATTTTTGATTATTTCTGCTTTAAGTAGGAATTTAGAATTCGAGGGGTTGTTAAAAAGAAGCTTTGGCACATCGATGTTTTTGTTATTGCTTGACAATTCTGTAGGGGTCTTTGGTTTTTGCTTCATTACTAATTTTGGACTATTATTACAAAAAAAATCCCAGCTGTCTTCATCCATATTTATATTATACTTCCCACAGTTTTCAATAAGAATTAGGGTTTCTATTCTAACTATATAATATTATAAACAGTATTTTCACCTTTTAATTTACTATGAATTATGTGTAATTATTGAATGTTTGCTTATAGTTTTCGTAAAGGTTTGATACAAAAGTATCATTAGCGGTAACTTAAAGTTGAATTTTATTGATTCTATAGCTAATAGTTTGAAATATAATAAAAATAAATCCATTCTCTCTAAATGCTTCAAAATAATATAAACATAAGAAAGCATTGACACCTTAAGTAAATTTATTGCAAACTACTATTTTTATATAAAAATAAGCACTTTTATATTTTCAAAAGAAATACCCTAGTAAAAAATTCAAGTAAAATCTCATCTTGAAAAATCTAGACTTGTTTCCAAAATTTTCCTACCTTTTTTCTTAGCTTATCCTCCAATTCTCTAATACACCAAACCCAATCTTCATCTAAAAAAAAAAATCCTAAAAATCCAAAAAAAATCTCCCTAGTCTCTTGGCAATCCCAACCATACAAAAACCCTAAATCTTAACCAAAACATCAAAAACCCTTTAACAATCATCATCACCAAACCTAATTCATCAAAATCAGTTAATCTCATAAATCCTAAAACTCAAAATAATCTTCCCACTCTTAAACTCAAGATCATTTCCCTAAACCAAAACTCCTAAAAATTCTCTATTAAAATCCTAGTAATTATCTATAAACATTCAGATAGGAGCGAAAGTTTGTCATCATTGACAGAGACTAAAAAAGTCATCATCTAATTTTCAAATAAAATATTATAACCATTTTCACCATTTAACTCATATATTATATCTCGTCATCAAAACCTTCCATTCTCTTCATATAACTCTTTCGTAAATATTCATTAACAATTCCACACATTATGCCAATACAAATACCGATAGGATAGCAATACATTTCTTCTTTCATTAAATTTAGCTTATGATGATAAACCACACTATCCTCATAATCCACAATTCCATAAATCACCCCAAATATTAAACCCATTAGAGCTGAAAAGCTTATAACAGCAATAATTTGTTCTGTATTTTCTATTACAATACTTTTATATAAGTCAAAATATGAAAAAGTATAATTAATCAGGTCCACAACAGCAAAAGTTAAAGCATAAGATACAGAAATACCCAAAATCCCATATAAAGGGATTTTCAAAGATGGGTGCATTCCTATAAACCAATTTTCTTCTAGTATGAAACACATTATTCCAGATAATATGATAAGGAAACCAAAAGTAAGAAAGTATTTTTTACGGGAATCGGCCACTGTCTGACTTTGAACTCTACAGAAAATAACCCCACCTAAGATGATGAATAAAAGTCCGAAATACTATGTTAATTTTTACTGTAGAAAAGAATGAACTTGCGCTGATTTCTGCGAGAGTTGAGTTCACGATAAAGCTGATTGCCAGTCCGAATACTCCAGCCACAGTACCTGAAATTAGCATTGGCTTGCATTTTTCATTTAGTTCCATAATATTATTTTTGAGTTAGCTTTTAATATGATTAAGATTTTGGTGTTTAAGATTAGAAATGGGGAGAATAAAGAGAATAGATTGGAATTTTTGCTTGATGAGAGACTTTTTATGGAGAAATATTAGAGAATAGATTGGAATTTTTGCTTGATGAGAGACTTTTTATGGAGAAATATTAGAGAAGTTTTTTTTGGGATGTGAAAAATTAAGATTAGATAATTTTTTGTTGAAAGAGAATTATAGAAATATACTTTTTTATAGTAAAGTGTATAAGATTTGATGTTAATATTTTGAAATTTTTAGTTCTGATATGATCTTTTAGTTAAAATTATCATAGTGACAAATATAAAATGATGATATAAAATTGACTAGACAATTTAAAGTTTTTTAAAGCATAATCCTTTTCATAAGCACAAAAAATCATCAAAACCATCAAAACATCTAATAATTAACAAAAAGCCTTTATAAAACCCATATAAACTAATATTTTTTTTCAACCAAAAAATCAATAATAATTTGCATTCTAAGAAAATACTGTTATCAAATATTTATTATTATCATCATACTAAAATCTTAATCACCATCAATTCTCTCTTCTTAAACATTATTTGTTATTTTCATCCATTTTCTGATCATTTTTACCAATGGACAGGCCCTTAAATCAAACAACCTCTGATAAATCGCATCGATCTAAACAAAATACTATAGTTTTCTTATATAAAATAAGTTCCTAAGCTTTAATGTTAGTAAATAGTTAATTATTTTGTTAGTGTTTTCATACTATGCTTTTATGGCTCTTCGACAATTGCAAGCGTGTTTTCATAGGTTTAAAGTTGAATGACGGTATTTCTTGGCTGATTGCTTTTGGTGAATGGAAGTGTATTGAAGAAATTAAGTCTTGTGCAGCTTCATGTCCATGATTTCTCGGGGATATACTGTGACTTACATCTTTGATTAGTTGTAGTGACGTAAAAAGTGACATTTATATTACTGCAAAAATCAATTTGATAAAAGCATAATGAAAAACTCCCTAAATACTCTAATCTCTAATATTATTTACCCTAAATACTCTAATAATATTCATATTCTCTTTATATTTCTAATACAAAAATTCCATAATCATCCAATATTTTATCATAAAATCCATACCCTTATCAACATCTCCTCCATAACTTACAAACACCCATTCTCCAAAAAAAAACATCCACTTTATTCACTATAAAAAACATAAAAAAAAAAAAAATCATCATTACACTTTCATCATCTAAGTCTTCTAATAAAATCTACTCAAAAACTCAATACAAAAAATAATATCCTTACATTTAACATATTCTAAAATCTATTCTAATCATTGCTCTTCTAATACTCTTTTCTCTCTTATCCTAATCCAGTCCCTTTTTTTATCAACCCCACCATATTTCCCTCCAAAAACCACTTCCAGGTTCTTTTCCCTCTATTTACACTATAAAATTTCTCTTATCCAGGACTTTTCATTCGCTAATCCTAGGCAAAATCATGTAAAAAATGTCTTAGATTTTCAAAATCTTATAACAGAAAAAAATAAAATGGAAAACTCAGAATCTATATCCTTTGATGTAAGCAACCATTCCCGTTCTTTTTTTTCAAGCTTTTCTTCACAGCTATCAGCGAATTCTTCTTGGAAGCCCATTCTCAATTCTTTTCAAGAAAACCAAAGATTGAGTCGGTTAATCCAAGTCCGTGAGACTAAGTTAAAAGAACTTAAAGACGGTCTTGAAAATGTATCTAGAGACACTTTAAAAAGTAAACCTTTGATGATAAGTGATGAGATTACAGGAATTGAAGACCTTGACAAGCTTGATACTATATTAGATTTGAGTAGGAATAATTTGAGGATTATGAGTGTCAAGATGGGAAGCATGCCTCGTAAACTAGCAAAAGCACTTGAGGTTGTCAATGTAGACTTTACTAATCTAACACCTCAGGGCAAACTTGAGTGTTTGTCCGCAATGGAGATATTGCGGGAAAAGCTCATTGATCTAAGCTTAGACTCAAACGAAATCCTAAACTATTTCAAAGACATCCTCTTAGAAGTTGAAACCCATACAGTAGCCCAGTGCGCAAACAAAGAAACAGCTATGAAGCTTGTAGACCAAGGTGTAGAAATCCAACAGTCTAACGATACAACAAGAACTAAGATACAAGAAATGTACCATCTTATCATGAAAATGGAAGGTATGTCTTTTGTTGGAGATGAACCAATAGTAACATCAAAAGCACAAATGAGTTATGAAACACATATAAAACAATTAGCCGATGAGTTATGTAAAAAAAACCTAGAACTAAAAAATCTAAGAAAATTCTATGCAGAAAGGCTTGAAGATGTTTATAGAAAAAACAAACTCTTACAAAATGATGTAAAAAAACTTAGACACTGTGTAGAATTCGAGATGTTTAGCACTTGGAGTTGCTTTATTGGCCAAGAAAATGTTGATGAACCATCTTGTTATCAGGTTATGAGGCAAATTGTTAAATATCAAAATGAGAAAAAAGGTCAGATTAAAGAAACTGGGCAAAAAACTTTGGATTTGAGGATAAGTTTTGAAGGGCTAAAGAAAGATTATAATGCTTTTATTGGAGATACAGTAAAAGGGTTTAAAGACACTCAGGGCAAAGTTGTGAAAAAACTTTATGATAAGCAGATTGAAGTTAGAAACATCAAGAAAGGTTTAGAAGTATTCAAAGGGGAAATAAAAACAGAGTTAAAAACTATGCAGGAGTATATGAATAATCTTATAATCAATACAAAAATCCATGTTGATAAGAAACTTGATACTTTTAACCAAGCCCAAAAACTCAAAAGCCAAATCGAAGATCTTAAAAATGCTTTTAATAAAGATACAAAAAATACTATAAATTCTATTAACACCCACAAAGTTTCATTAGCAAATTTTAAAAACAAAATCTTCCAACCTTTAAGTAAAATTCAATCAACAATATTATTATTATCTAATGAACAACAAGCATTAAAAAAAATTGTAACACAAGATTACCCAAAGCTTTTCTCCTACCTTAAAAGCTTAATAAATACTCAAAGTTTACAAAAACTACTTAATTTTTATTTAACACCTTTACGTAAAAAAGCTTTACTTTTAGAATCAGAAGTTACAGATGTTAAGATTTTTACTATAAACAACCTTCAGAGTTTTTGTCAAGATTTATTAATAAAATATCGCAATACTTTATTAGATTACGCTAAAGCCCTTAATTGTAAAAATTCTTTGAAAAAATGGCTGAATGATGGGAATTTGTTTATAAAGAATAATCTAAAAGAGCTTAAAGATGAAATTATGAAAATTTCTAAAGACAAATTAATGTTTTGTCAAAAAATTGTAGAAGTTCAAGAACAGTGTAATAAAATCAAAAAGGAATATAATGAGTTTATTTTATTAGGGAAAAAAGATATAGAAAACCTAAGGTGGAGATATGAAAAACTATTAAAAGCTTTAATGGACTATATAGGAAAAGCGCATAAGACAAACACACTTAAGAAACTTGAATGGGATCAAGAAAAAAATGCTTTTGCTTATATGATAAAACAGGTTCAAGAAAGTCTTAAAGGGTTTGTTATAATAAACGAAGGGGTTAAAAAAGATATGGCGAAATCATTGCAAGATAAAGATTTGACAATTAAAAACCTCACAGAAAACTTAGAATCTAAAGATCAGGAACTTAAACAAAACCATATAAAAATCCTTCAACAAAAGGATTTAGAAGAAAAAATGAGCCAATCTTTAGCAGAACAAGAAGGAAAAATCAAAGATTTAGAAGAAGAATTAACAAGTACACGTGAAGATTTAGATGAGACTCAAGAAAATCTTAATCAAGCTAAAGAAGGTTTAAAACAAGCAGAAAGCGATTTACAAGCAACAAAAGAAACTTTAGCTAAAGTCCAAGCTAAAAATATGTCTTCTGAATCTAAACTTATAAAGTTTAAAGAAAGCTTAGAAAAAACTCAAAATGATTTAGAAAAACAGAATTCTAAGAATAAACAACTTGAGCAGGAACTGACAGGAAAAGGTAAAGTTTTATCTGATTCTAAAGATCAAGAAAAAGTTTTGAGTGAGAATTTAACTATTATACAGTTAGCTTTAGAAGCTACAAAAGGGGAACTTGCATCAGTACAAGCCAAACTTTATGTTGTAGAAGAGGATATGGAAAAAAAATCATCAGAATTAGCCCAAAAACAACAGTTAGCTGAAAAAAAGTCTTTAGAACTAGAAAATGCTTTAGAAACCATAAGGCAAAATCATGAAATCATAGCAAAAACCGAAGCTGAATTGAGTCTTAATAAAACTTTGCTTATTGAAAAACAAAAAAAACTAAGGAAAATCCCTCAAATCAAACAATCCCTACACAAATGCGCTTTAGAACTCTCTCTTCTCTACAAAGATGTTGCTTCACTCAAAGAAGAACTTATCGAACAGCTTAAAATAGTCAAACAATCCACACAAAATTCTTTAGAAAAACATGACTGTTTAGAAATCCATGTTTTACAATTAGAAGAAGTTAAAAGGGAACTAGAAAAAGCTAATTCTGAGCTTTTTGAGAAATACGATAATGTTTGTAGAGTAAATTCTGAGTATCTTCGTCGAGAAAATACATATAAAAAACAATTGTCTATAAAAGTTCAAAGGGTTTTAAGGAAAGTTAAAGCATATAAAAGCGTTCTTATAAAAGAAAAGGAATATTATGCTTATATGTTTAGAAGCTTAAAAGATTGGCTTAGTACAAGTATGATAATGGATTTAGAAAACAAATATTCACAAATAGAAGCGAAAATAAAGGCTAGTTGTTATGAAAATATAGAAAACATGAGGAAAAACTGTGAAATCAAAGAGCAAAAAGCTTTAGATTTGTCTAGGAAAGCTAAAGGAATACATTTAAGGGCGCATAGTTGTATGAAGAAAATACAGGATACGGCAAAATTCGAGATTTTAGCTTTTAAAGAACAGGTCAATGAGTTTATGAATGAAACTATTTCTAAAATACTCATTGAATTCCAAGACCAAATAAATGAGAAAATTAAAAGCTTATTAGCTTATAAAGTAAAAACTAAAGCTAAACTTTTAACTCACAGTATTATAGTCAAAGAACTTAAAGAGCAAAATAAAGCCCTTAGAGATTTACTTAATGAGTCTGTAAAATCCTGTACAATTGAACTGGAATACCTTAAAACTTCTATGGAAGGGCATTTACGTAAAGATAGTTTTCAAATGACGAGTACTTTTGAGAACCTTATTCAAGCTTATAATACAGAAAACTCAGATTTGCTTCAAGAAAATGCTAAAATACATAAAATGATTGAAGTCCGCAATGAGTTTATAGTCCCTGCAAGTCGGTTTATTACAGAAAACGCTGAGAGTATCAGTGAAATAAACGAGGTTTTTTCTAAAAACTCAGCAATTACACAGAAGAATATAGAAGAAAACATTAGAAAATTAAGTGAAGTATGTTTTAAGATTGAAGGATTAAATGATAAAGGCTATGAAATATTGAGTAAGTATAGGAAAGATTGTTTTTTATTTGAAACTCCTGATTCTGTTGGGGATGCAATAGAACGTAGACAAAGCTATTCATTTGATTTTTCAGAAGCAAGTTTGGAATCATTAGGGATTTCCAGTAGTTTGGAAGAAGAAAATAAGCTTTGTTTGAAAAATAACCCATTACTTAAAAAATACAACCCGAAAAATAAACAAACTCTTCGTGTACCTTCTTTGATAAAAACTATAGAAAAAATCCTTGGAGATAAATATAAAAGTGATATGGAAAGTTTAAGTAAAGGTAGAAACCCAATATCAATGTCTGATTATATGATATCCTGGCTTATGAATGATTCACGAGTAACAGTTGAAAAAAAAGTTAGTGAAATCCTCAATACCTTCCGTGAAAACCTCAACGATACCAGAATCCGTCTTTATTCACGTCTTTTCCAAGTTTTTGACCCAAATCCTGTCTCTTATAAACTTAGTCTTTACCTTATAAAAATGCGTTATTATTTCAATGTTTTTATAAGCAAACAAGTCATCCCAGAGTCTTCACAAAAGAAAGTTGATAAAATGCAAGTTACTGAAATCCTTAAAACTGTTAGAAAACTCTTTAATTCTGATATGTTAACAGGAGAAGTAGTCTTAAAGCATATGAGACCAGAAGGAATGCTTAGTATAGTATGGTCATTAACTTGTATCCAATATTATTTATATACAAAATCTATATCTACAGAACAATTCTATGAAACTCTAACAAAAGATGTATCAATATCAGAAAATGATTTTGTTGAAGGACTAAGTAAAAAACATAACACTTTTGTTAGTATGGCTGATTTATCTGAACTTTTTAATGCGAATTCTACTGAGGAAATGACTGCTGAAGAGTTTATGAATCTTTTTGATTTGAAAAGCTATTTTGATAGACATCAGAAATATATGGTTGATCAATTACAGTTTCTTAATGCACTTATTGAAGGATATACGGCAATGAGGATTAGAAGATTAAAAGAATTAGAAATTTTGATACAAGAGAAATGTGGGAAGAAAGAAAAACTTAATAAGGAAGAAGTTATGATTTTGTTAAGAGAATTAGAACCGACGTTGAATGTGGAGAAAATACTTGAGAATTTTGAAGAAATAACGACGAAGGATTTTAGGAGCAAAGCTTTTGAGATGAATTTGGGAGGGAAGGGTATTGGGTGCTTTAATTTGAAGAGTATTGAGAAGATTTGTGATGAGAAAACTGAAGAAGAAGAAAATCAGTCGGAACAGTTTTAATGTAGTTTGTATATCTGATAAGTAAGAATGAGTATTTTTTTTTTATATTGGTGTTAGTGGGAATAAAGGAAAGTAGGAATTATGAAAAGTTTGGGTTAGGATTTTTAGTGCTTTTTTGGTATAGAGTTTTTATTAAGAATATAATGATAAGGTTTGAGGATTGTATTGGGTATGAATATGGAAAAGATTAGTTTTTTTTTTAAGAAGGTATAATTTTTGTTGATAAATGTATTGGTTTTATATAAAAGAATATAAAAACTTGTTTTTAGAAAGTTTTGGGATGATAAAAGTTTGTATTAAGTTTTATGTAAAAATAAGAGAGAATATATTTGGTTTTAAAAGGATGAGATAGGGTGGTTTTTATATTTTTGATTTATGTATGAATTATATTGTGTTTAGTGTGTAAGTTTAGCAAATATTTTTTTTAAGATACTCAAATTTCCCAATAGTATTTACTAAGATGCTTTATAGTTATATAAATATTTCCATAATAATATAAATTGATAACACTTGCTATAATGGTAAAATTATATACAATTTTTATATATATCAATTGAATACACATTTTTGCTAAACTGATTTACTAAATCAGTAATATCAAAGTATTATAAAAATATCTAAAGAGTTTTAATTTTCTAATCCTATATAATAAAAAAATATTCATATGTTTTTAGGGTAATATAAAATAAAATCGTATAATTAGTTCATGGTACTTAAATTTCATTAGCTAAGCATTGTAAATATTACAAAAAAGGAAAATAAAATGCAACATTTATAAATATTCAATATTATTTTCTATAATCTTTATTTTTCAAGCATATCTTCAATAGTTTTATCGCTCAAAAAACAAAAATTTAATAAGAACTCCCAAATCTTTATTTGATGTAAAGCCTGCTAATAATTACAAGTAAAAAATCCATTATTTTTAATAATACAATAAACATTTCCTAGTGCCTTCGAATCTAAGAAATTCGATTATAAAATGCATAAACAATAACATTTAAAGGCTTTAATAGTTTATAAACAATATCTAAAATTTAGTTCTTAACTTTTATGAAAGCTTATAATAATAACTATAAAATTCTTAAGTTATTAGAAATTCTAATTTAGCTTTTAATATATATAATTAATAAATAATCTAATCTAGATCTTAGTGTTTATTATCCCTAGAACCACTTCTATCGCTGGCAAAGTGACAATTTTATAAATAAAAGATACTATTAGGCTTAGAAAGTAAGATAAAAATGGGAGTAAAAATAAGGTTTAGCTATTTACTTGATTAAAAATTCGTGCTAACTTATGATTTTTATGCAAAAAATTGCATTTCAAAGCTATTCAGTAAAAGATTGTTGCTTAAATAAAAAATTTGCCAGATCAGAAAAATTCATTTCTTTATAAGCTTTTATACAGGATATATTTGTAACTAGATCCTATCATAAATATGCAGCAGACACATGAACATGTTTATTTATCATATTGAATTTAGTATTTTATACTATAAAAAAATATTATACAAAAGTTATAGTTTAGGTAAAAAAATATAGGAAAATGAATATTTTAGTCAGTATTGTAATTATGTTCTATAAGAAAATGTGTTATATACTGAAATAAAAATTCTTAGTAATTTTATCACACTTTTTTAGCCTTATCAAAAAAGAGTATACTTTTATCCATTATCATCTGAACTTTTATACATTTAATAATACAACTAAGTTTTTTTTTTCCCTATAACTAAACTTTCTATTCGATAAATCTATAATATCAACTAATCCACCTAATTCTATCATCTTTAATATTATTTCCTAACAATTTTCAAAACCCATTAAATTTCCCTATTCATACCTCAACATCTTATACAAATTATCCTCATACAAGCGCATTTTTCAAAAAAAAAACCAAAGTGCTCTCTCTTTCATTTATACACAAAGCTTTTCATCACCAATCTAAAAATCATTTTCCTAAACAAAAATTATACTTAAACTTAACTTATTTTTCTTTTTTTAAACAAACACTTAATATTTTTTATAAACATCAGCCAAGCATATATTTATTATATAATCTATGCAAATTTCATATTTTTCTGAGCTGACTTGTTTTGAATTTAATGGTTTTAAAAATAACAATATAAAGATAAATGTCAAGACAAAGAAGTTTCTCAATAGGTAAAAGTAAGAGGTTTAGATGTGATGGTCTTGTTTTCCAAGCTAGTGACACAGAAATCCAACATGACTTGCGAAAGATGAGATATGTAAAAAAGCCAGAGCCTGTGATTGTAATACAAAAAGAAGTTGAAGTTGAACTACCGAAAAAGCGAAAATATCCATTTGAGGACAAAAAATGTGGAATATATGGTTTGGTTAAATTGATGAGTACAAAAGATTATGAAATTCAGAAGAAAAAGGTAGAAAAAGTTGAGGAAACTCAGAAAATTGTAGAGGAAACACAAGATATTACCCCAATGATTAACAATCATATATATGCATCATATCTAGCTATGCAGAATCAATATTTGAGGAATATGATGTATATGCCACAGTTAAATTTTGTCAATGGATACTATAATAATTAATTTTTCATTAAGACTTTTTGAATTAAACTAGTACTGTTATGGTTTAATGTGTTAGTATAGTATTTTTTATATGCTAAGAAATCCTTTATACCATTTCTAAATAATAACGCTCAAAGGGAAAATTAGAAAACTATGGAATTATTTCTGATACAAAATAAGATAATTTTGTTTTATGGTTTTCTCAAATTTTGTGTGAAATTAATGAGTTTTTTTCTTGAGATTTGACTAGAAAATTGGTTCAAAGATTTTTGTGGCCTTTTTCTATTACTTGTTGGAGATTTAAGCTTTTTAAGAATAAAGGTAGTCTTAATAACCCAAATTAATTACTTATATATTTTTTTACTGAATGTCTTGTAATTTTTAATCTAGGTATTACTAATCTAGGATGATAATAATTATATTCATGAATTGGTTTTATATATATGTAATACTTAGTAAAAATATTTTTTTTAATTTAGACTATAAGGATCATATATTCCAAGTTCGATAATTACTTATTTTGATTATTTTTGTATATATCTGCTTAAAGGTGTATTAAAATGTTCTATTTATTACTCATCTTATATGAATTAATATTTGTTTTGATACTAAAATTTATGCTTGTGTATTTGAAATTTATTATATAAAAAATAGCTGATAAGGAAAATTTTAAACTTTTTTTATATGGTTTTTCAATACAGGAATTGCTTCCTGAAATTGTTTTTATAATTCTTTTGGTTTGTATAAGGAAAATTTTGATATTTTTGGAGTTCTTCTTTGATTAATTAAACATTGTAGAGAGATGCAGTTTAATTTTTTATAAACTAAACTTGCAAGAATAAGGAAAGGTGGGTTTAAATTGTGTTAAAGGCGAAATATTGTTTTAAAATTATAAGTAATCGTTTGGTTATATATAAAAAGATGAATTAAATTTGTATACACAAGCTAATAGTCCTTTAGCTAAACTGTTTTAATATACAATCAGAATTTTTATTTTTTTTAGCATGCACTAGTTATTCATTCACAAAAATCACAATTTTCTTTCAAAATTTCAACATCATACCAACATCTAATTGAAATTCCAAAAATCACATCAATATCCTATTAAAAATTCAAAATCCAAAATCCTATCATAAAAAATCCGCATATTTTACACAATCAAATATATTTAATTCATACTAATACTAGCAATCATATGAAAAGCAGTCAAAGAAACCAAATCCACTTGTCTTTTGACAATTTTAACCATCAATACAATTTTCACTAAATCCACATCAAGATTAATCCTCTGAAAATCTGCTGTATTTTTTTCTAATCTTAATATAAGGGTATCATTATGCATCCTCAATGTATTATTATCTTCCAATAAACTATGTTTTTCATATCTAAGTTCATTAATCTGTTGTACAAGTCTTGATTTTTCCTGATCGATAACCCCATATTTCTTAACATAAACATCCAAATATGCGAAAATACCACTTATTTTCCTATTAATAGCTTTAAAAACATTTAAATACAAGACTTGAACCGCACCTTTTTGTTTTATTCTCAGTGTTTCATCTTTGTTTAAAACACTTCGCATAGTAGACGCTGTGCTAAAATCATCATAAAACTCTAATTTTGATTGTATTTTTGTTTCAGGTGTATGAAATATATTATCATTCTCAATAGAATTTTTCATCATAGTAGCTAAAGCTTTAGGTAAACTAAGTTTTGATGACTTAGGATGAGCTTTAAAGTTCAAAACTATCTTAAAAAGGGCAAATTGGGTAAGTCTATTCGTATAATTTGATGTAATAACAAAAAGCCTTTTAAAAAACAATGAGTGTTTCGGATCAAGCTGAGTTCCAGTTCTACTTATAACGAATTTCCATTTCCAAAACCCGATTTCATAACTAATTGACGTGTTTTGTATGAGTTTACAAAGAGTTTTCCTTATAATTCTCCTTTTGCGTAAGTATTCTAGGTTTTTCCAATACAAAAACCTCGTTGTAATAACTTTTTTTGCTAATGCGACTAGGGTTTTGAAAACAAAATAAGCTGAATTAACTTTTTTTATAGTCCGTATCTTCTCAACCCTACTCCATAAGAGGTCTAAAGCGTTTTTTTGGATTTTTTTATAATTATTCACTAATTTCATTAGAAGCCTTCTAATCCTACAATCCCCAATAATACTATCAATCATAATCCTTGATGTTCTTTGTATAATAAAATCAGTCAAACTTTTAAGTTTTATAGCTCTTTTCATATCCTGTTCTTTTTTCATAGACAAAAATTCCTTCCATATATAAAAAGCATTATTACAACGGGTTTTTATATAACCCATCATCCTTCTTATAGCTCCAATAGCCCGTGTTCCATTACCAATAACCCTATCAACAGCATTTCTTAAAATCCTATCTGGGACTTTCCTTAATATGATTTTTAACTGAAAACCTTTGATTTTCATTTCAGCTTCTTTAGCTTTAGTCCTCATAAATAAATCTTTCCATTTTTGCAAACTGAGTATTTTACATTTGTGGATTTGAAGCATCATTCTTCTTAATGACCCTTTGATTTTACTACCATCGCCAAGAACTCTTTCTATAGCATCTCTTATATGTCTTCTGTTTATATTTATTAGATGTTTACGAAGTTTTTCTGTACGGACTGAGTCTAAAAGTTGACCATGTTTACATCGGTCTACATATTTAGACCAGGATTGTATGGTTTTTTTGAGGTTTTCACGATGGTTTTGAAGACAAATTCTGAAAAATTTACGCATGAGGCCTGGAAGGAGGATGATAGTTTTTGTTACTATAGAAAAAGTTCGTGAGGTTATGTTGGAAATTGCGATTTTAAGCTTTTCTGAACGCATACGGTCTAGGAGTATACCTTTTTTCACTTTAAATACGTATTCTTTCCATGATTTTAAGACTTCTCTTGGCTTTTTGTGGTATTTTAGAGAGAGTAGGGTAAGTTTGACTAGGGTTTCATTAGGCTTGTTTAGAAGACGAGATTTAAAAGTAGTAAAGAGCTTTCTGATGAGTTTTTGTAGGGAATGATAAAACTTTTGTCCTTTGAAAGATGTGAGGATAAGGTTTTGGCTTTTGATATGGACTTGGGTTTTGTATTTTGATAGAGTTTGTTGAAGTTTTTGCTTATAAATATGCGAAATGCTTTTAATCGACCTTTCTTTAGCTTGGACTTTATGGAGTTTTAGTTTCCAGTATTGGAAAAAATGCGTAAAATGTGCCAGGAAGACTTGGTTTAAAATTTTTAACCTTTTAGAAATATAGTTACAAGGACGTGTTATTATAGAAAAAGATAGACAAAGGATCCGTAAAGGGATTCGTGATAGGCTTTGGCGAAGTTTTTGGCTTTTCAGGTTAGTTAAAAGGAGTTTCTTCTTACAAAAATCATTAAACTCTTTATACCTCCTAAAAGCTAATGATTTCTTTTTACTCAAAGCTATAAATATCGTCCTTAAAGCACCAGCACATGCATTCCTATTCCCAACAATTCTCTGAAAACAATTTCTTAGCACCCTTCTTGGTATCCTCCCAAGAGCATTTCTCAGTTTTTCTGATTTGCAATTCGTCAAAAGAACTTTTTCTTTAGAATCCAAAACATATTTACTCCAAGCTTTCAAAGCTCCTTTAGGTCTTTTAATAATTTTAGCCATAACACTTTGAATCGCACCTTTAATAGCATTCCCATTTCCAATAATTCTCTTAAAAGTATCCCTAACTTTTCTTATAATCATTCCTTGAATTTTCCCTTTGAGTTTAAAGCTATTAACATTACTCAAAATATTTTTATTTTTACATTGAATTATAAATATATTCCATAAGGCCCATCCATGGGCCTTTTTACTTTCTAAACATTGGACAATTTTTTTTATAGCTCCTTTTATTAAATCCCCTTCACCTATAATTCTAATAAAACATCCTCGACAAGTTTTAGATGTTAATTTATAAAAGGTTGCTTTTATTTTAGAGATTCTATAATTGTCTAATAAATTTTTGTTTTTACATGAGTTTATGTATTTTTTCCAAGATTGGAATACTGTTTTTGGTCTTTTGATTATTTGTTTTATAACAGTTCGAACTGCAGATTTTGCCTTTGATTCTGAAGATAATATTCTAGTAAAAGCGCTTTTTAATGTCTGGCTAGGGATTTTTATAAGGTAGTTTTTGAGTTTTTGTGTTTTTACAGCGTTTAAAAGCTTGTTTTCTTTGGATTTGTTGTTGTAGTTTCTCCAAGTGTTTATAGCTAGAGATGATTGTTTTTGTATTTTACTGAAAAATACAAGGATTGCTGATTTTACCCTGGATTCTGTAGTTGTAATTTGCTGGAAAGCTAGTTTCAAGGTTTTTAAAGGTAATTTTCTTATTTTGTAATGCATTTTGTACCCATTTGCTGAGTTTTTAGCTATTTTTACTGTTGCTGCATGGGATGTCCTTTTCCATCTCCTTAAAATTGTTGTGGTTTTTTTGGTAAAAGTCTTAGTTATAACTTCTAAACCATATTTAGCTTTGAGTTTTTTCTCTTGAACAACCTTCGAAACATCTTCAAAACGAGGTCTTACAAGTCTTATCAACAGTTTTTCAAAGTATTTACTAACAATTTTCTGATTCCTAGCCTTTAAAACCTTAAAATCCACTTTCAAGTTCTTCAGCAGCTGTTTCTGCGTCCAAATCTCAGCATTTTTCGCTTTTAATCTTATTTTATTAAATCCAAGCATCATCCTTTTAAAATACAAATCCTTTAAACATTGTATTTTATTCCCCAAAACTTTTTTTACTAAAAAAACCATAAACCCAGCTTTTTGAAACTTCCTCACTGCTCTTTTCAATGCTGTTTCCATTTTAAATGCTTTAAATTTGCCCTTATAACCATTAGCTTCCTTTATCCATTTCACCCAACACCTAAACTTTTTGCCTTTATATGAATTTATTAATGTTCTGATTAGTCTGATTTTTAAATATCTGTTGTTCTTCATAAACTTAGAAAAAGCTTTTCTTAGTTTTAGAAAAATATATCTGTTCCATATATTTAACATATTAACCAAACTTGTATCTTTAAGCAATTGAAGTTTTTGCATATCCCAAGCTTCACATGTTAAAGCCCATTTCCTAAATGCTAATCTGTTATTCTCTAAATACTTCTGAGATAATAATGTAAAAACCCTACCAATTGCTTGTATTGGCCCAATTCGCATATAAGTTTTGAAGACAAACAGTTTGAATCGACCTCGAAAACATTTGTTTAATACAAAACGGAGCATTTGTGTTGCTGCTGTTCTTTTTATAGACTCACGAGCTAATGTTTTCTCTCGCCATATATAAAAAGTGTCTCTAAAACAATGGCCTGCCATTTGGCAGGCTCGATAAAACACAACCGCTTTTTCTTTTGTATAAAGAGCTGTTCGGAAGATCTTCCAACGATGTAAAGAAGAATCTAATAAACGGTTTTTTATTTGAATGATTTTTTTTATGGTTCTTGTCATGATTTCATCAGCATCTTTGACTATTCGTGGTGGATGAAAGACTCTTTTTCCTTTCATTAAAAATATTCGATGAAGGGTACTAATCATTGTATAGAGTTTCTGACTTTGAATTATTGCGGAAGTAGTTTTCCAGTGATAGAAGAATTTTTGGATTCGCATAGTACCGAATTTTGCGAGGTTTTTTAAAATGAATTCTTTACCTTTAGGCATTTGCTCTGATTCTAAGTCTGAGTAGTCGCCATAGAGCATATTAGAATCGATGAACCCATAACTGACTTTTTTGACATGGTTAACTTTACGAACTTCTTGCTTTTCAAACAGTTGCAAACTCTTTGTAGGATGAAGTTTGATTCTTTTCATTTTATTAGGGTTATTATTTTAACTGTAGATGGATTTAACAATAACATAAAGATTTAAAAAAAAGGAATATTTAGTATGGGTATTTTAGAATATGATAAATTATTGAGGTTTAGAGTTTTTGTCAGCAGTTCAGTTAAAATATGGTTTTATCGGTTTGCTTGTTTTTTAAAATCCTTCATAATCTAAAAAGGTTTAGTAATTTATTTGAATTTAATACGAAAAGATAAATAATTTAAATTATATTTCAAGTATACAGCTATTAAATAACTAAGTTGCATAGCAAAACTCATTAGTAAAATCATAATTATCATAATTTTTGTTTTCAAAATATAAAAGTTCTAATTATTTAAAATATATATTGCATACAACTTTATCTTAATATATTAATTGCAAAACTAAACTAATTTTTTAATTTCAGTATACACAATTATCTATAATAATACAAGACATCAAAAATGTAAAAACTTCTTTTTATACCACAATATACAAAGTATAAAAAAAACTATCAAACTATAAAATAAATCAAATCATATATTAATCATAATCCAAAGCTAAAATTTAATCTTCATACTTCATTTTATCATTTCAACTTATACATACCTCAATATGTTCTCTTATCTTAAATCATCTCTACAATTTTATTCTATGAAAAAACTACACTTTCCCTCTAACCACATACAAATATTTTAAAAATCAATATTTTTTCTTACTTACTTAAAACCCTTCACCTAATCTCCTAATTTTTTTATTCCTCATCATCCAAAACCTAAAATCCATTCAAACCATCATCTATAAAAATTGCAAATAAATTAACTATATTAATTATATAAATTAAATGCACAGGAATATCGAAAACCAACGCAAATTGAATTCTTTTTACTTTTCCCAAGCTACCTCTATTAAAAAAATTACAAAACGCGGACAAACTTCCCGTCAACCAGTTCGTCAAGTCAATACCCTTCTAAGCCATACAAAATTAGACTCCCCTGAAAGTTCTGGTTCAATTTCTAAATCATTATTTTCTTATAAATACGCTATAGGCCGTGGGGGTTTTGGTAAAGTATGGAAAGTTGAGCTTAAAAGAACCAAGACCCTTTATGCTTTAAAAGAAATGCAGAAGCTTCGAGTGATAAGTAAAAGAAGTGTCAATTCAGTGATGAACGAAAGAAAAATCCTTGAAACACTTAAAAACAATTTTATAGTAAACATGCATTATGCGTTCCAAGATAGAGAAAATTTATATCTGGTAATGGATTTGAAAAACGGAGGAGATTTACGGTACCATATATTAAAAAACAAAAGGTTTTCTGAAATCCAAGTTAAATTCATGGCTGCATGTATTATTAGCGGTTTAAAATATATACATAGTAATGGGATAATACATAGAGATATCAAGCCAGAAAATTTAGTATTTGATGAAAAGGGATATTTATATATAACAGATTTTGGTATTGCTAGAATATGGGTGCCTGAAAACTCTAAAGATACATCAGGAACACCTGGGTATATGGCTCCAGAAGTTATTTTTAGACAAAATCATGGTATAGTTGCTGATTATTTCGCACTTGGGGTTATATTGTATGAACTTATGATAGGTAGAAGACCTTATATTGGTAGGGATAGAAAAGAAATTAGAGATCAAATAGTCAGTAGACAAGCTCGTGTTACTGAAGTACCTGAAGGATGGTCTTTAGAATCTGCTGACTTTATTAATAAACTTTTGCAAAGAAAAGCAAGTGCCAGGCTTGGGAATAATGGTTTTGAAGAAATAAATTCACATCCTTGGCTTAAGGAATTCCCTTGGAAAGATTTATTTTTAGGATTATTAGTTTCCCCGTATGTACCTAAAAACCAAGACAATTTCGACCCAAGAAATTTGACTGATTGGAAAGATGAGATTGATCAGGGTATTGACTTAACTAATTCCCAGAACTTGTTTATTGGGTATAGTTTTGATAAAACAATGCTTATGGAAGTTGGTAACGCACATAATAAGAAAACTTTGAGTTCTTTATAAATAAAACTGTGTAATAAAAATAAAGGCTTTTTGTATATTAAATATAATTCTCTATGGCAAAATTTCCGATTAATTCCAATAGAGCCTTCAAAACTGAAGTCGCTGAGTCGCCAAACATAAGCAGACCTATGTCAACAGTACCCAAACACAAAAAAAACTCTTTATCATATCGTCAGAGCCCTCAAATTAATAAAAAGCGCTGTACTTCTGCAAGCAAAGACCAAACATCTAGATGTCAATCTTATGACTTTGATCAACGGAGTATCTTAGGTCTAAGTTTCTTTGAAATAAGGCAAATCTACTCATCAAAATGCGAAGATTTATGCATACCAAGCATTCCTGATCAAGAAAAAAAGTTTTTTAACTATTGCTGGCTTCATTTCAAAGACCGATATTTTAATTTAAGTGAAAGTGGTATTGGTCCATTAACAGCTAAACAAATAGGAAAGATTCTTAAAACTAATCCAAACTTCGCATATCTTGATCTGAGTAAAAATTCAATCAAAGATCAAGGAACTATTGAATTATTAAAATCCTTAAAAAACTCTTTTAATGTGGTCCATTTGGATATATCAAGTAATGATATAACTCCAGAAGGATCTAGGGAGATTTTCAAGATTTTAGAAGAGAATGAAAGTTTGATAAGTCTGAATATATCATCACATGAAGGGTTAAATAGGAATAGACTTGGGATAGAAGGTGGGGAATCTTTGATGAAAATTTTGGCTACAAATAAAATAATAAGCTATTTAAATGTCAGTGGGACATCATTAGGACCTGAAGGTTTGAATTTATTATTGAAAGGTTTGGAAAGCAATGTCACTTTAAGCTCTTTAAACTTAGCGGGTAATTTTTTTGGTAGTAAACCTATTGAAAAACTAGCTATAACTATAGTAGGTACTGACATTAGAGAACTAAATATCAGCAATAATAAAATAGGAAATGAAGGATGTGAATATCTTAGCCTTATGCTTAGTGGGAATTATGATGGTTATTGTACTATAACAAAACTTGATATTTCTGATAATGAAATTACTACTAAAGGACTTGGATCTTTATTAGCTTCAGTACGAATTAATAACCAATTAACCCATTTATACCTTAGAAAAAACAGTTTTTCTAAAGGATTGTCTGAGAATTTTTTTGATTTTCTTACTGATAATACAACATTAGAAAGCTTAGATTTTACTAATTGTGATATAAAATGTGAGTGTTTGGGGAATATTGGTGAAGGACTTGGGAAAAATAAATGCTTAAAAAACTTGGTTTTTGCTGGGAATAAAATCAAGGATCGTGGTGTGGAGATGATTGGGTATGGGTTGAATAAAAATAAGTTTTTGAAAGTCTTGGATTTGAGTTCTAATGAAATTAAAAATAAAGGGGCGATTATTTTAGCGAAAACTTTGAGAGTGAATAGTGTTTTAGAATCTTTGCTACTTAAGGATAATTCTATAAAAGATTCAGGGGGACAAAGCTTATGTGAATCTTTAAGGTATAATCAAAATATACTTAGGATTACTTTAGATTTGAATCCATTGAATTATAAGTTTATATCTGAGATCAAAGAATTCCTTCAAAACAATAATGCACTCAAAAAAAAGTCCCTCGTACCTAAACTTCAAGTCCAAGTTGTAAAAACCTCCTTTGACATCCACAACATCGACAACGTCCATCAACGTATCCAACAAAAAGTTAAAGAAAAACAAGACGCTGAAATACGTCTCCGAAACCAAAGTGAAAAACTGGAAGGGATGAAAGAAGCTGAAAAACTAAAATTCAACGAACTCAGAGCTGAATACAATGAAATCAAAAGCAAAAGTTATGGTCTAAGTGCAGAAATTGATACAATTCTCTCACAAATAAACGTAAAACTTATACAGCGAGTGCGTTTTCAAGGAGAAAAAAATATAAGCGAAATGTCAACAAAAATTAGTCAAATTGCAAGTCAAACAAAACAAGCTGAAAAAATGCGTAAAAAATATTTAGGGTTGAATTTAAAAGAAAAGGTGCAAATTACGAAAGCTCAAAGCGAGTTTATTTCAAAACAGTTCCAGGACGAGATGTTTCAAAGCGATATGGCGAAAAAAATCGCAGAAACCTATTTTCGGGCATCGAAAGCTAAGATTTTAGAAATGAAAAATGAGCTCCAACGGCTTAAAAACCCAGTAGTTTCTAAAGCTGAAGTGCCGAAGAACTTCCTCGCAAGCGAAAAACTTGCTTCAGCGAAAAAAAGCCGCTCTTTTTCTGTAAATGAATCCAAACGCCGTCCAAAAACAAAACTAAAATTCACAAGGCTTAACTAAATTCCAGCTTCCTAATAACCCTTCCTTTCCATCTTTTCATCCAAAAACCCCTTCTCACCCTTCCCCTCCACAATATTTACAAATAAAACCAGGGGTCCTAAGCATTTTGAATTTCCGGCTGTAAAAACTCAAAAATCTTTATATATAAATGGTATCTATTGACACTGGAAAACGCTACCGAATGGAAAATCCATCTGAAAACTCAAAAAAAGCAAAGTTCACCTCTCATTATGATCTAAATTGTACCATCCCCATGCAATCATCTTTTTTCAATGAGAACCTCAGTAAACTTCGTGTCCTTTTCCCTTTATATCCAATAGAATCTCTTGGTAAAGCTCTTGAAGACTCACATAATAGTTATGACCTTGCTGTTCATTATATACAAAAAACTGAACAGGATAAAATGACTGCAGCTCTTCGTGATATTAAAGCTCACAATTTTATAATGACGCTTTCTAGTGCGAAAAGTCTGCCTGAAGCATATGAAATAGCTAAGAAACTCCTAGAAAACAAAGATGAGACTGCTTCTGAGGCTGAATTACAAAAAGAAAATACTTTATTAAAAGAACATATAAAAACTATTGCGAATGAAAATAAACTTCTCAAGAGAGCCGTGGCTAAATTGCATGAAAACATCAAATCTTCACCTGATAAAGATAAAGAAATTGAGGTTTTAAGGAAAGAACTTGAGGGTGAAAGATGTAAAACTTTCGCTTTGTTAGCCCAATTGACCCGTGCTATATCATCAACAGAGCTTAAGCTTAATAGAGATCTATATTAGCCTATAATTAATATTCTATATTGTCAGAAGTGATTATAAATGTCTTCTGAATTAAGTTGGCTTGATGATGATTTCAATGGATATGGCCCTGTTCAATTAGATAATCAGGAAATTCCACAGGAGAACTTAATATTAAAAACCCCACCTGAGATCCCAGCACCTGAAAAGTTTACATTGAAAAAAGCTTTTGATGTTGATACTCAGATTGTTGTAGAAAGACTTAAGAAAGCTATATGGCCTATAAAGGGTGAAGAGTTTTTTGATAAGGCAATGCCGGATTTATATACCCCGTTTTGGATAGTTACAACTTTGATTTTAGTGATTTTTGTTGTTAGTATGATGGAAAATCAAGATGTCTCAGTGATTATTAAAAGTTCTTCTTTGATTTATATGGTTTCGGCTGGTGTCCCGGCTGCGCTTTATTTTTTGATATCGCAGAGTGGGTATTGTGAGTTTTATAAATTGTTGAGCTTTTATGGGTATTCATTTATTCATTTTGTTATTGCTGGGCTGATGAGTGTGTATGCAAATTGGATTTTTAGGGTTTTAGTGTGGACTTTGGCTGGGGGTTTGTCATTGTTCTTTTTGTATAAGAATTTGAAGGATTTAGTGATTGGGAGTGTCCCAAATCAGAAGTTTATTGCTTTGGGGATTGTTGTTGCTGGGCATATTAGTGTGATTATTACTACAAATCTGTTCTTCTTGTAGGTAAGTAGATAATAATAATGATTACTTGGGTTTTGAGTTTTAAAAATATTGATTATTGGTGAATAGGAATTTGATATTACAAATAAGATTTCATTATGATGTATAACTTAACTTATTATTATGAAAAATGCACTTGGAAGACTAGTATCTGGTATATCAGGAGCATTCGAAATGAATGAAGCATTTTTATCAGGGGCAATAGATGTTATAGTAATCGAGCATCCTGATGGCTCACTACATTGCTCTCCATTTCATGTAAGATTCGGTAAACTCAAACTCCTTCGTAGTCGTGAGAAAATCGTTAGGATCTATATAAACGGCAGCCAATCAGACGTAAAAATGCGTCTAGGCAAAGCTGGTGAAGCTTATTTCATAGAAAATTTCGGGGATGAGGATTTAGACAACCCTTCACCACAAGGTTCTCCAGTGTTATCCCCAGGTAAATCCCCATCACCAACCGATATGTCTAGTGAAGATGATAAAGACCCATCCTCTCCAACAAGTAAATCTCAAATGAATTACAAATGGTACACCCCTTGGAGAAGAAACCCAGACTCAGGTCCTAAAAAAGGGATTTTCGGGTCAATATTCACAATTTTCAACAGAAAAGTTCCCCAAGGCCCAAAACATGAAGGTTTAGCTCTAAGTTTATGCCTTGATCAAATAACTGGAGAAGATAGTCTTGAAAGAGTTTTCGCTGAAAATATCGTCCCACCTGAAGTATTCTCAACAAACCCTTGGTCAGTACTCAACAATCCTAATCTTCTTTTAAGAATCAACGGCAAATATTACAACTGGGAAAAAGCAGCTCCAATATTAGTATCAATGATTGCTTATAAGTCTTTAGCTGATGAAGTTGTTGAAGTTAAAGAAAAATCTTTAAGCCCAGAACCAGGTCCAGCTCAGAAAAGGCCAGTTGTGCTGAGAAAAACCCTAGCTTTAAGTTCAGAAGAGTTGAAAAAACTTGGGTTGAAACTTGGAACTAATACTGTGATTTATGAGGTTAATAGTCGTTTACAAGGGATTCAACAGATTCATTCTAAGATTTATTTGTGGAACTCAAGTGCACAAATTGTTATTTCAGATGTTGATGGGACTGTAACTAAATCTGATGTACTTGGGCAGATATACCCTATGGTTGGTAAAGACTGGACTCATTCTGGGATAGCTAAATTTTATAGTGATATAGTCAAACATGGATATAAAATCATGTATTTAACATCAAGAGCTATAGGTCAAGCTAAAATCACAAAGGAATATTTACAAAGTGTCAATCAAGAAAACTTTGAATTACCTGAAGGACCATTGATTATGTCCCCAGATAGACTGTTTAAGAGTTTTGTTAGAGAAGTTATTGAAAGAACTCCACAAAAGTTCAAAGCTGAGAAACTTAGAGAAATCGCAGCATTGTTCCCTGAAGACCGAAACCCTTTTTATGCTGGGTTTGGGAATAGGGATACTGATGCTATTGCGTATAGAGCAGCAGGAGTACCTTTGAACAAAATATTTATTATAAACACTGAAAGTCGGATATTTGTTTATAATAATACTTATGCTAAGACATATACACAATTGGATGATATTGTTTTTCAAATGTTCCCCCCAAGAAAGGAACAGGAGGATGTGGCGGATTATGAATATTCGGAACTCAATTTCTGGAAAACTGACTATTTGCCATTGCTGAATGACGAGTTAATCTAATAATGAGATTTATGATAATAGGTTGATATAGTAGATTTGTTATAATGAGGATTTTGTTTAAAAAAATAGCCTTGATGCATATGAAAATATTAAGATTTATAAAGAAAATAATTTTTAAGGTAAGATGATGAGAATTTAAGGTGGTTATTAATAAGATTATGATTTTAGATATTGGAATTAAAGGGTATTTATAGGATTTTAGTGATTTTTTGTTGAGAATTATTTAATATTATTGATAAGGGCCTTATCAGTTTGAAAGTTATTTCAGCAAGTTATAAACATTAGAAAATGGTTGACCCGTATAGACTTGGGCGTGCTCTATACACAAACATGCATAAAGTAAACGAATATATTTACATTGGAAATCGCAGAGCGTCAGAGGATATAAAAACTCTTACCTCTGAAAGAATTGTAAAAATACTTCAGCTACTTGATTTTTATATACCAAATGAAAGGGAATACGATATAGAAATCAAATTTATTCAAATAGAAGATAGTGAGACCCAAACCCTTGAATATATCCTTCCAGAAGCGCTGAGGTTTATCCACAACGCAGTACTAAACCGGCAAAAAATCCTCATTCATTGCAATGCTGGTGTTTCAAGAAGCGGTAGTATTTTAGTAGCCTACTTGATGGCTTCAAATAAAATCGACTACAAACAAGCATTGAGAATGGCAAAAAATAGTAGGCCATGTATAGACCCCAATCCAGGATTTGCTAAGCAATTAAATAGTCTTGATATCAATTACCTTCAAAGTTTAATTAACTAAATTTCATATTCTATAGAATTATGTCGAAAAAATCAAACTTTTAAGTATATAAGAGTTGTTTTTATATTTGGAAATTAGGATAAACTAATATCTATTATAGACATATTTTTAACCTCAGAATTCTAAGGAATAGATTTAATATGTTAATAAGAATATTAGGGTATGAAAGAAAATCAACAGAAAATCTTTGAAGAAAATATTTTTTGGGTATTTGAAAATATAATTAGAATGAAAGAGGGTTTAAGATAATTTTTTTAGTGATATTAGAGATTTTTGTAGAGAGAATAAGAGAGGTATAGAAGTAGTGATATTTATTGGGTAGTAGATTTAAGGACTGAAAATATGTTAAAGATATGGAGTTAAAGAGTGTAAAAATTAAAAAAATATATATATTATAAGCTTAATTTTAGAGATATATAATTTGATTACTATAGATATCTCCTTTACATATAAAGTATCAGTAATTAATATAAATATTAAAATTTTATATAGAGAATATATATATAAATTTAAACATTAGAATGTATATTCAAAATTAATAAGCATAATTATGCAAAACTTCAATAGAAAATCAATATTAGCAATATCATCAAATCTAACATAAAAATATCCAAAGCATATTTCGCAACATTTTAGAATAACATAAATATAGTTACTACACATAGTTTTCTCCTAACACAATTAAACTAACCACCACATATCAACTTAAAAGCATAATTCATCATAAAAACCATCAAAAATTTCAAAACCTTACAAAAACTCACAATAATCAATTTATCAAAAATCATAACCTATCAATACCAAAAACTAGTACCTTTTTATAATAAACCTATAACAAATTTTGCCCATTTAGCAAATCTTAATCAATTACTAGCCAATTCAAAATTCCAACAATCAAACTTCTCACCCATATTTATCTCCACATCTCAATATCCTCTTAAATCCTATATCAAAACTCTCAATTTAATTTTCCCTAAGTCTATTTCTGGCAAAAATTGTCTTAAAGCCGATATATGGCTATAATATGTTTAAGAAAGAAGTTGTTGTTGATGGCCGAGGTCACCTCTTAGGCAGGCTAGCATCAGTTGTAGCAAAGCAGCTACTAGAAGGTCAGCCCGTAACAGTGGTGCGGTGTGATGAAATAAACATATCAGGTCATTTAGCAAACAACAGGATCAAGTTTATGAAGTATCTACGTAAGAGAATGAATACTAACCCAAAACGTGGTCCATATCACTACCGTGCTCCAAGTATGATATTTTTCAAAGCAGTCCGAGGTATGGTTCCAAGAAAATCTCCTCATGGCCAGGCTGCATTAGCTCGTCTTAAAGTTTTTGATGGAGTTCCTCACCCATACGATACTAAGAAAAAGATGGTCGTACCTCAAGCTTTACGTGTATTGAAAATGAATCCTTCATCCCAATATTGTGTACTTGGGGATTTGGCGAGCTCGGTTGGTTGGAAGCATCAGGCACTTGTAGCAAGACTAGAAGCTAAACGAAAGGTCAAAGCTGGAACCTGGCATCAGGCTAAGCTTGATAAGGCTAAAGCTAAAGAACAAGCGTTTAATAAAGTCAAAGGCACACTAGGAGCCCATTTGAAGACCATTCACGACTCAGGCTATTAGATAGAGTAATTTAGTTCGCTTGGAAATAATGATAAATCTATCCAACAGGAACTTAAGTAAGTATGAAGTCCCGAGAAACACAAAAGAATTAGATGTTAGTTATAACCAACTACAAGCTGTGTCATATATACCAGAAACCTTAGAAAAACTAGACATCTCACACAACAAAATTGCCATGGTCGATGTGGTCAGCTCTAAAAACACTTTACTTGCGATGAATATAAGTTATAATCGACTTATATCAATTGAAGGTATTATTTGCTTTATCAAACTTCAGATACTCGATTTAAGCTATAATTTCCTATCTTATGATCAATTCAAATACCTTCAGGCTTTGCCGTGCCTTAAAAGCTTGAATATCTCGCATAACCATTTAAACTCAGATCTCACTTTATCGTACATAAATGCTATACAAACCTTAACAGAACTTAATATGAGCTTTAATGACTTTACTAAAATCTCTATGAAAAACCCAATGGGAAATTTGAAAAAACTTATAATCGACAATAACAAAATCATATCTTTAAGCTTAAACAACTTCCCAGCCCTTGAATATATTTCATGTATTGAGAACAATTTGACTGAGTTTTTCGGTTTAACAAGTTTACAATTTTTAACACAGTTGTATGCTGATGGGAATGATTTGACTGAAATTCCATCTTTAGCTAATCTTCGAGTTCTTAGCGTGGCTCATAATAGATTGAGTTCTTTAGCGAATTATCCAAGTCTAGAAATTGTTAATGCAAGTTATAATAGTATTAGTAGGGTACAAAAGGTAGCTTTTAGAATACAAGAGATGATTATAACGCATAATTTATTAGTTATGCTACCTTTTGGTATGAAGAAGTTAGAGATTTTGGATGTTTCACATAATAATATGCAGAAATTGGATTTTTTAATAGGATGTGAAAGCTTGAAAGTACTTAGCGCTGGGTTTAATTATTTGGAAAATCCTGAGGAAATACTGATAAAAGTTGGAAGATGTCCTTTGGTAGAGCTTGATATGGGTTTAGCTTTAGAGGAAAATGTTTATTTCATGTATTTAAATGCTTTGCCATATTTGCAGAAGTTGAATTTGTGTAATGTGACAGGGGAAGATAGGAGGAGGGCTGAGGTTTGTAAGGAGATTAATATGGAAATCACAGCGGATTTTAATAAGTTGCAGAGTTCTGAGAGGAAAATAGGTCAAAATAAAGAGCAAGAGAGGTCTTTGTGTTTAGAAATCCCTGAGCAAAGCACACTTTCTAAGATATCACCGAATTTCTCCCTTGCTGAAGACCCTGCAAAACGCCCTTATATGAAAAACACAACAACCTCAGCGGATTCTAGTGTGGAACTTACTTTGGTAAACCCTTATATTAACAAAATAAAAGGGAAACCCCCTATTGAGTCCCCTAGAAACCATTGTTTAACCCCTTCTAAGACTGAATCCTTTTCAATCCTACCATCAACCAACACATACGATATCAAAAAGTCAGAAAGTCCTCTACAGAAAAGCCCTGAAAGAGCTCCAAATCCTGATTTTTCAGAGAAAATCAATGACTTTTACAAATCTATCATGACACAAATGCAGCAAAGTATATCCAATAAGCTCAGCGAGCTAACAAAAGTTCCCCCAAGTCCTCGTCATCAATGTAAACATCATAGTAAACATCATAAAAACCATCAATCCAAAGATCTGATAATAGATGTTGATGCACCAATTTCTAAAACTATAAATCACAGATCTTTTAAACCATCAAGTCTTAAATGTCATACACCATTATCAAGTCAAGGTAGTAGATGTACAATAATTGAAAGGGAATTTAGTGCTTCACCAGCATGTGGTAGCGATCTTTATAATGTAGCTTCAAAATATGCAGCAACTCCATCATCGTTTTCTATAAAAAAACTTAAAGAAAGCATAATGAAATATGCAATAATACCCCCAAGACCAATATTAAAATGTGAATACAACTCAGCTTTGGTGACAAATTTGAATACAAGAAGTCAAGAATATCAAAGTTTAGTTTCATTTTTTGCTTATAATGCATTGAAAGTTAGTCAGATCAGAAAGACTTTTACATTTGGGCTTATGAAAGGCAAAGTGTTTAAAGACTTGATTTTTTATTATGCAGATACTTCTGAGCTATCAGATGTTTTATATTGTAGTGAGGGTTTTATGAATAAAGATGCGAATTTTTATAAAAGAATTGTCAATCAATGTGCAGTTGTCCTTGTATGTTTGACTAATATATCAGAACTTAAAGAGATATATAAAGATACATATCAGGTTTGGCATAAAAAAGCAGTAGTTCCAGCATATATGGTTTCTTATAGTAATTTTGCATAGTAGTAAGTTTTTATATTAATTGGTATACTAACTAATCTCAGTTATTATATAAAATCAGCTTTACAGGTTATATAATTTTCTAATAGATGAGAGGATTATAAAATGGATGTTCTTTATAAGCCTCCGATGGACTATGAAATTGAATGCAAGATGCTAGAAAAGAACTATGTCACTTGTTTGCATGAAAAATCAGTACATGATATAAATGTACCTATGAACTGTAGAGTAGAAAGAGTATTTTATATTTAGATCTTATGGTTCATGACTGATTGCCCAACACGGTTTACTAAATTTACTACCAAAAGTGGCATACAAGAAGCTCATGATAAATGGCAATCAGGAGTTTATGAAGGAAGCGAATATTAAATAAGCTTCTTTATATTAAGTTTTTACTGCGAAAGTTCATGATTTTTTTTTTGGTTAGATTGAGTTTGGTTTGAGTTAAGATAAGATTTTTAAGCATTTTCTTGGGATTTTTTATTTTTAATTAGAATGTTTGATGCTTTTATGATTTTTAGACTTGAAGGATGTAGGATTATATTTTGGTTTGGGTTTAAAGGATGACTTTTGATTTTGTAGGAGACTTGAGAATATTTTGAGTTTTTCGGAGATAATTTGTGGAGAAGGAGATTAAGTTTGAGTATAAGGATGAGGTAAATTGTAGGATTTTACTTTGGAAAATTGGCAATGCTATATATTAATATGCTAAAATGTATGCAATAAAATAGTATCTTATAATAATAGTAAATCTTCTATTCATATATTCCTACCCACAACACCCTAATCAATTTCAAACTATCTTACAGAGTTAAACTCCTCCAAAAAATATTCATTTTTCTTATCCAAAATCTTTTATCATATTTCTTAACTTAGAATCAATAAACCCAATGACAACTTCTTTCCCATCAAAAAAAATCCTATCTAAATCTCATAAATTCTTCTCCAAAACCTACACAAACCTTCCTATATTCAATTTTTTTAACCCGATTAAAATTACTAATCCGGGCCATTTATATCATAAAATCCTATTTTAAACCTTCAAAACAAAATTTAATTTTCCTTCATATCCTTCCTCCTCTATTTTTTTTATTTAAACTTAAACTTCAACCAAATCCTTCAAACACCTCCACAATCCAAACCCCGCCCATCTAAATCCTTACTGAAATATAACTGAATGAAAATGGATTCCCTTTTCATAAAAAGCGCACAAAAAAATCCTAATTTGTATCTAAAAAATCTTAAGTTTCCAAGCAAAAAAACAATATTTCTCATTATCTTTTTTGTTAATTAGTTAAATTACTTTGTTGATTTTTACACTGGAAATTTATCCCCAGATTTTGACTTTTAAAGTAGGAATCTGCATGCTTGAGAAGTCCATCTTACGGAATTCCTGTTTGATTTGTCTTTTACCCACTCCTAGGAAGGATGTTTCACTTTTTTCCCATTGAATCTTGTTTTCTGACGCCTGGCGGGGGGAGTTTTCTTCGAAGTCAAAATTGTAAAGTTTCCCTTGATATTGTGCTTTACAGGCAATGTCTGACTTCATTTCTATAAGCCAATCTTCTGAAATTGTTTTTGTGTTGTTATCGAGCTCTTCAAACATAACTTTATAAGGTCTGAAATTTGCGCAATTTACCCTCGCGTTTTCATATGTAGCGATAGAAAATCCCTCCTTTTTCTTAGAATTTTTTTCTTATGATATTGTGAGGATGGATATTATAAGAAATGATCTGATTTTGTCGGTAGAGTGGTTTTGGGATGATGTATATACTGATATTGTTTGAATTTGTAATGCTTTGTTTATGGTGGGGATTTTTTATATAGGGAGATTTTGTGTTATTTTTTATTTTTTGTGAAGAATATGAGTGATTTTAAGGGTTTTGTTGGGAGATATGCTATTTTTTGCCTTGGATTTAGGATATGAGATGATAGTTTTGGAGAATAGGTTTTAAATTATGGAATTTAAAAAAAAAGAAATGAGGATTTGAAGATAGGATGATGAGGATTGAAATGCTTGGGAGATTCAGTGTTGAGAATAGAGGATCAGGTTTGAGTAAAGGCTTTATTTATAGCATTTTATATAAAATTGTTAAAGTTAGATTTTTATATTTCGTTAGGATTAAATTATCATAAGAGTATAAAAGGAAGGATAAATTTATTTTCATTGTTTAACTCGTAAAATTTTGCTTTTTATTTGTGAAAAACTTAAGCTTGTGGATGCTGGAAGCCATATATCTGTAAAAGTAAAAAAAGTATTAATATAAAAATATAATCTAAAATCTTATATAAGACCGACTTTGAAATCTAATATTTAAAATTTGTTTTAAAATAACAATACATTAAAAAAAATAATCATTTAAACAATGAATTTTAGCATATCTTGTCATAAGATATAAGTGCATGGTGACCTATATAATATGACTATTATATAGAAGAGATAAAAATCAATATTTAAACTACAAAGCTAGCATCTATGAGTTTGAAAGTAGTTATTCATATTTTATCAATAATAAGTATATACAAATCTTAGAAATAACTAATAGAAGCACAACAAAAAACTAATACAATTTATATAAAGAAATTAACGGAAGAATATAATAGATATCATTGCTTGCATATGCTATATCTATTAGGAATAAAAATTTACATCATAATTAAAGTAAAGAATCCTAAAAGCAAATCCTCTAATATGCATCTGATATTCATTTTTATTATATTCTTAGTAAAGGCTATGATTTCTGATAAATATAAAATAAATGTATAAACCATTTTATATAAGATTAAGTGATTTGTAGTAAAAAATATACATAATAAACTAATCAGTAATTCATAGGCTTCAAAGTTTTATATGATTTTATAAAAAAACCATACAACTCTATTAAAGAACAAGATGAAAAAATATTTATTAAACAAATTGCAAATAGTTAAACTAAGAATTTTCCTTCAACTTAAAAAAAAAGTTAGTTATTTCCTTATATTTTAAATGGCCTTTAATTGTAAGATATACACACGAATTTCATTACACCAAAACCACAAATTTAAGTTTATTAGAGTTTTATAGCTTAATTCTATGTAAATTTCTTTCGCTTTTGGCTGGAAGAATTTTTTCTCGAAGTTTTATTTTCAAACTCTTAAGCGGTGGTTTTTTATAACTGCTTCTATAGCTAGACTCCTCTTTTTCAGGCAAATTTTGACTCAAAAGTTCGTTTAAAGCAAAAACTACTGAGTCATCTCCAATTTCATGCCTTTTTTTTATCTCTTGAATGCTAGCAAAATTAGTTTTTCTTACAAGGCTGCGAGAAAAATTTGTAATTCCCCCATCAAATGTGTTGGGAAATGGGAAATTTTGGCTAAGGGTGTTGCTGTTTATTGTTGTAAACATTTTGTTCCCAGTTGAAAATAAGCTTTTTTGAGCAAGGATTGGAATTTTAGGTTTACGGGATGATACTCGGACTTTGCGAATTTTGATAGGCTCCTTGTTGTTGAAGCTTAATTTAGGTACTTGTAGTTTCGTGAGCATATTCTAATGTATATATAAACACAAAAAATGATATCAAGATATATGATTAAATGCTGAATAGCCAATAAGTAAATGGGTATTAACTAATAAACAACTAATAAATGACTATAAACAAGAATAAAATACCTGAAATTTTTATGTTTATAAACAATTTAAGCTATAAGTAAACTTTGAAACATAAATCTAGCCTTTCAGAATCATAAAAAATATTTTTTTTTTCAAATACTAAATCTTTATTGATATTAGAAAAAAACTTATAATCATTTTCCCTATTACACAAAAATAATAATCTGTTTAAGTAAAAAAACTATTCCACTATTATACAAAATATAATTTTACTTAAACATTACAAATAAACCCATACATGAACTATTAGATCAGATATAAATGCACAGGTACTTAAAAACCGAAATTTCTGACCTTTATATAAGTGGTACCTCAAGCCCAATAAGATCTCAAGCAGACCGAGCATACTCAACAGATTTGCAAAAACCAAGGACAATGACTTCAACTCCAGATGCTAAATTCTCTTCACCCAACAAATGGTATATACGAGGACATAAATTCGTCACTATTTATAAAATCAGAACCAAACCTAAACCTTCTCCTATATTATTTGTATCTGGTACTGTTCATAGAAGAACTCCTACACCAAATGGAAAATCAAGATTATTGACTAGTAGGGAATATCTTGGTAAGAGGCTTAATAGAAGTAATGAAGGTAAAAATAAAAGTATTTTTATACCTTGTTCAAGAAATGGAAAAGATCCGAAATTTAGCTCGAAAAACTTACAAGTTGATTTTCAGGAATTGTCATCGTGGTCTTACAAATAACTTATGTGTTTTATAGAGAAAATCAAGTGTTGGATATGTGAGATATTGAAGATGATAAGAGGATTGGATTATGAAATGTATTTACTAGATTAATTTTTAGATGATAGAATATGGGGGATTAGGGTTTTAGATGAAGAAATGAACAGAGTTTGATTGGTATAAAGTAATTCGAAATAGTAATAGCAAATCAGCAAAACCTGTCCTTAACATAGGAATTCCATATTATAAAATAAACATATTTTTTAAGACAATGGCAATTTAGCTTATAATCATTATTAAGTAAACTAAAACTATCTAATCCTAACAATCATTCAAATTTCTTACACCAAATATTTCATCCTTACCCTTAACATCAGAAATAATTTCTCTTTTCTATCAAACCCATATCATATTCTAAAATCTTAATTTTCCCTATAAACTCTTTATATCTGGCACTCTAATTTTTTCCTATATCAACTAACTTCAATCATTAGTCTTTCCCTAATCAAATCATCCTATATCCCAGAATTATAAACCACTCATACAACAAATTCATAAAATTTCTGAAAACCTTTACCTAATCGCATGCACAAATACTTAGAAGGAAAAACACAGAACTCTCACCACAAAAGACAATTGGCATAACCTCTTGCACAGGCATAATCTGAAATTGAATATTTCAAATCAAGATTCATTTACAAAATAATCCCCGTGCGCCAAAAGTACTACCTTGATTCGGCAATGCAATACCATGAAATTTCTATAGTTCGAGATGAGATTTCTAATTTTGAAGAGTTTTTAGAAGGATTTAAACACAGATTATCAATAATAGATTATTAAAGACAAAATCAGCGGCAAAAATTTAAAAGTGTTTTGAACTTTGTAACAAATACTGGAAATCAGTTGAATATTTCATAAGCATTTTTACAACTGATGGGAAAATACTTAAATCTTTTATTGAATTGAGCTCTAGTAGTGAAATGCTGTTTTGAAAATTGTTTTTATCGTGCTAAAAATACCAATAATCAATGAAAATAGATTTTTGAGTTTGATAAACCGAAATTGGTTTAAAAAATACGAAAATTCTTATAAAAATCTTTGAGAAACTAAACTTATATAGTGTTTCTAATCGTCCAAAGTTTAGTTTTATTATGCATATAATTCAGGGTATTTTTTTGATTCTTATCCTTAATATTATTAGACAATTATAGCGACTTAGTGTTTCTATAATAATCTTACTATATTTTTGTGGAACTAGTCATCATAAACTTTCTGCTATTTTTTTTCTCACAATGAAAGTATGGAAAATTTAAGTCTTTTATTTCTAATGGTGAATTCATAATCTTGCTAAATCAGAAATCACTTTCTTCTGGTCATCAAAAGCATCTGTTTAAACTCACATTTTAAATACAATTTTACATAAACTAATCAATAAATTTTAAGTTGAAAAAGCTATTTCAAGATTAAATTGATTTTGATAGTTCATGAAAAGAAATTTCAAAATTAATTTCTTTACAAATGATTTCTTATTTAGTCTAATATAAATTACCAATTTTATAGTCTTAACTAACCATTTTGTATTCATTTTTTTGGATTTAATATAACTATTAATTACTTGTTTAATAGAAGAATTACAAAAATTTACTTATATAATATTTATATACTTTATGAAACTAAATTCACTATGGAATATATTTACTATTAGTAATTGATAAGAAATTAAAAATTCATTACTAAATAGTATATGCGAATTAGGTAAAAAAATTTTTTTAGTGATTTGATTAATAATTATGATTATAAAATGCAAGCAAAACAATTATTCAAATTAAATGAATAAGATTATTTTAAGTCAATTGTATAAACTTGATTTATGATTGAATTATTCACTCAAGATAAAAAGTTCCTAAAAACTATAGAATTATGAAAATTTGGATTTGCTAGATGTAGTTTATCATAAATTCAAGTCAAATTTAAAAGAATAATGTAATTTAAAGCTTAATCAGGAAAATGAATAAAAGATATTTTCTTTAGTCAAAATGTAAATTTTTTCTTGATAGGCGATAACTTATCGACCTTTTTTATTTTAGATCATCCATTTATCTTTGTCAGGGGGTAAGCAAATTTCAACTAATTCCTTTGAAATTTTACTTTCTTTTGATTTTCGTTAGGCGAAAAATTGTTCTTTGAATTTTTTTACGATTTGCTACTTATTGTTATTGTTTTTATTTCGACTAATTTTTTCATGATTTTCAATAATTGCTTTTTTCAAAATCTTCTTCACACTAGAGCTTTACTAGAGTAAGATTCCTCATGTAATCTTTTATTATTTTCAATTTTTCTGAGTTGAACCTTTTTTCCATGTATGATCAAGGCGAATTTCTTCCTAATGTGGGATGACTTTTATATTTTTATCCAATATGCCTATTTTCTTGAGCAAATTTGGCTTAAAGTTTTGATTTTTTATAAATATTTTCCTTTATTGTGCTTTCTTGAGGTCGTCCAGGAGCTTGTTTCTCAGAAAAAACATAATTATTTATTAGAGATCCGAAAAAAATTTCACAAATCAAATGCGACTCAAAAATCATTTAAGGTACCATAAAAAAAATCAAGGGGGTGAATTTGAAAATTTGAAGATTTTCTAACTGAAGGTAAATGAGATAGAGGTGGCTTCAATCTAAAAATATTGGCTTTTATATCTTAGTGGTTTGGGAAATATTCAAAGAAAACCCCCGAAAATTAGGGTAGTTGGCCGCCATATTTGGTCGATAACTTATCGAACCTGGTGAATTTATTGTTTTCAAAAAACTGCCAATATTTGCACTAGGCTTTTCTTTATCATAGCTATCTTAATTTAATAATTAAGCTTTATTCAAAGATTAGTTTTAGGTTAGAAAATATAAAAATACTAGAGAAAAAAAATTCGAACTTTAAAAGTTCAATTTGAATCATTTTCTTATGCGAAATCATGTAAAAAAGTTCTTAAATTACTTGATTATTCTTAGTTATTAAATATACCTAGCTAGCTTTTTCCCAAATTTCCCAATCTTTCAAGAGGGAAAAAAAATTTTGCCCTAGAAAATATATATTATAATATATACCCCAGCCTGGATTTAACAACTCCCACATTTGCAGAGCATTTATGTAATTTTCGAAAAATCAAGGGGACGATTTTTCGACCCCCCCCAGTATAAAAGGCGCAGAAATTTTCATTTTTTATCAAATGTTTTTTGCACTTTTACTCTTAAGTGTAACTGGAGAAATGTTTTATAGTTTTGACTCAATGCTTGACCCTCTCCATATCAAATGGCCTAAAAACTGGGTATCAAACATGGTTGAACCTTCAAGCAATCACGCAGGTGAAACAGTAAGCATAAATGTCTATTGCTATGTCCCTATAACTTTACCTATAGGCACTTATGTTGAACTTACAGTAAAAGGTTTAACCACAGCTACTAAATCCTATAATTTAGCTGCTGAACAGAAATCGACTGACGATAATACTTTTACATTTACCGGATATGTTTTGCCGTCTACTGCTGGCTCTTATGGACCTATTTCAATTGTCATAAGACAGTCTAGCACAGGGCAAATCCTCGCAGCATCTGAAGTTTTAGGGGTACTTGGTGTAACATCATCAAAACCAACAGCAGGAAGTCTTTCAGTAACTTGGGGAACAGCTTCTAAGATAATTTCTGCATCATCATCTTTAACTTTTAGTTTCTCTCTAACAGCAAGTATGGATGAATATGACTTTTTTGTTTTAAATACTGATTCTAACTTTCCATTTACAACACTTACTGGTCCAACCTGGGCAGAAGATGCAAGTGGAACTACTTATTTCTCTTCAATGGGTGTGGATGCTCAAAAAGACTCAAACAAAGTTGTATTTTATGGCCTGCAAACACCAGTATATGAAGATGTCACTGGAACATTTACATTAACAGGATTTACTAACCCAGACTATGTTAAATCAGGTAGTGGCTATTCATGGTCATTAGAAGTTTATAGATTCGGCACTAAAACAATATTGCAAAGATTTACTTCAACTCAACCTTCTGATTCAACAGTTGCAGGAGCTATAACAATCAGTTCTTGGACACCTTCAAATAGTTATTTAGATAAATCAGATATTGTTTTAGGATTATCAACTTTTATGACTGTGAAATTCTCTGGAGCACATACTGTAACTAGTGGAGGATATTTCGATATCACCTTTTCAGCTGGTGTTTCATTAAGTTCTGTTAGTTATGTTACAGCTGATGCTGATCAAGTTTTAATTGATGGTGGTACAGGTAGTGAATATATTTATGCAGAGCCAGTATCTTCAATTAGTTGTAGTATAGCTGTCCAAGTTGTCACTTGCACCGTTAAAGATGACCAATCAATATCAGCAGGAACTCAGATAAGCTTATATACTCTTGTATTATTTGGTTCATCTCCTTCTATCAGTTCAATCAAATCATATAATAAAGATGCAAAAATGATTGATACTACTGCAGCTGCTGAAAGTATCACTTACTCTGCAACTACATCAAAAGTTTTACTTGCAAATGCTCCAGTAGCATATATAACAACTTCTAAATCAGATGCTACTAGTTTGAATACTGTGGGTACTAATGGTAATTCCGGATTGGTTGTATCCTTTTTGGCAGACGGGTCGATAACTACATCTTCATCTTTTTCAATAAGTGCTCCTTTAATTATCCAGGACTCTGCTACTGAATTTTCATTAGGCTTTGCATCAAGTGTATATGGAATATATCCTAGCACTAACACCCAGGCTGTTTTTACTACAACTACATTTGCTACAACAGCTGGCATTACACCTCAATTAAACTCTGGAACATTATCATTTACTTCACCAATTGCCTATACTGATGCGACACATTATGTTAACCTTTACTTTGGTGCTGGCTCATCTGGTACTCCTGGTAAAGTCTATATGCCTAATTTTGAGACTGGACTTCAAGCTAGACATGAATTCGCTATAAAATATACAATTTCTACAAAGACATATGTTTGGGCAAAACCCCTATATTTTATTTCTGCAACTTCTGATCCTGCTTTTCTCTTTTACTGCAAAGATTCTCCAGCTCCAGGCCTTCCTGCTAAGTTAAGTATTACACCTGCTTTTGCATGGACTATTGACTCAGCTTATACAGCTTATATAATTTTTGAAATTACAACTGATAATGTTAATATTGGAGCAGACTTTGGAAGTGGATTAGACTCATTAGATGAATATCCTGCTCAAGGAGTTGGTTTATCTGATACACTTTTTATCTATTATACTGAGGACTCTACAGCTATTAACCTCTATTACGAATTTGGTTCAGCTACTGTAGCAGCTAGTGCAATGGATATTATAATCCCAATACCTTCTCTTACTGATTCTGTTGCCTATA
The DNA here is from genome assembly GCA_001970955.1 of Stentor coeruleus. Classification (NCBI taxonomy): domain Eukaryota; phylum Ciliophora; class Heterotrichea; order Heterotrichida; family Stentoridae; genus Stentor; species Stentor coeruleus. The sequence goes on along the minus strand of MPUH01000129.1, from coordinate 26,607 downwards.
CAGTTGATGCATGCATAGTTGCTCAAAGAGATGCTGATGAAGCAGTGTTTTATTTATCTAAAACATCCACTCAAGCTGCAATTAGTGCTAGTTCATCAGTCTTAACCCCCACTGATTCAAGTCCTTCAACCACAGCTACTTTCAGCACTTTAGGTTCAATGGCTTCAGTCGGTTTACCTCTTACTGGAATTTCAGCTGGAGCTGTAACCAAAGGAGCTTCTTTATCATTTGACAAAGGATTTGCTTTTGGCAGTTCTCCAACTATAAATGGTGCCACCACTGGCGCAAAGTCATTATCACTTTTAGTTTCTAGCAATCCAAAATTCGAATTTGTAACTGGCTATCTTACTGATTCTGCTGGAATAGCCTTTACAGATGTTGCTTCATCATCATCAACTTCATGGGTTTTGAACAGCGCTACTGCTTCTTGGTTTGCATCAAGTGCTAAAGCTTACTTGACTATTGGTTCTTCTCCTTCAGGTTTTGCAGATGCAGTCTGCTATAATTACGAAGACTTTGACTTTACTATAAGCCCTGCAAGTATGACTTTAGCAAATTATGATCCAAAATCTACAAAAGGTCTCGGCGCTGATTCATTCACATTTGATTTGACAATTTCATTAACAACTCCAGGAGCTATTTATGCACTTGATAACTCAAAAATAACCTTTATTGTTGGTAGCAGTTTCGCTGCTACTGGCTGTGCATGGACTTTAACAGCAGGAACATTTTCTGATTCAGGCACCTTAGGTTCAAATACTGGAACAACAACTAAAAAATTAACATCTAATATTGATGCATCTACAAACATTGTCATAACAGTTAAAAATATTCCTCGCATAGCTTATGTTGATGATTCAACTAAATACTCAGGCTTTACTTCAGTTACTGTTTATTATGATACAAATGAAGTTTATAAATGGACAGATTCAAGTGATGACTCAAAGACAACTTTAACAACAGGTACAACTTATGGAAAATCTAATATAGCAAGTGTAATGGCTTTTCCAAATGCAAAAGGATCTAATGGAGTATATTTCCAAATCACTTTCAAACCAGCATATGCCCTACCTGCAGGTAGTGAAATAACAATTGAAGGAGAATCTTTTTCTGCTGATACCTTAGTTACAGATAATACTTGGTGCAATTATGGTTTCTCTACAGCATCTATAACAAACTCTAAATTAGTATTAACTATATCTTCAGCTGTAGCTTCAGGAGCTACTGTAGAAGTGCGTAAAGACTTAGCTTTCGATATTTCTTCCTCTGCCTCATCAACAAGTTCTTCATTTTTAGTAACAGCCAAATATTTATCAACTACAATAGTTCAAGATGCATTAGCTGATGCTAAGACTGTACAACAAATAGCATATTCTTCTGCAGCAACTCCAGTTTTATCTTCAGTAACAGTAACACCTTCAATGACAAATATGGGTTTAGTCTCATCACACAAATTCACATTCAAAGCAAGTACTGATATTTTAGAAGATTGGATGATTTGTTTCGATGCACCTGCTGATTATGACGCCTACCCTGGGCCAGTAGAAGATTTTGAATTATTACCTTCTGTATTCTTTTTAGAGGTAGAATCAGATGCTAGTGATTATGTTATTTGTTATGCTGACCATTGGGTAATTTCTTGTGGTGGATTTGGGCAAATTGCTTCAGGAACTGAGATAAATGTGTACATAACATTATTAAATCCTGTTGTTACATCAACAACTTGGTCTATTTATGTTGTTGATTCAACAGGAACACTTGTTGTTGCACCTTATTATAGCTTAGCTGCTGCTTATACTAGTATTCCTAGTAGCACAGTTGATTTATATACAGTAAGCCATGATTCTGAGCAAGGATATTCACAAAATATTGAATTTGTAATGCTAGCAACTGAATCTTTCTCAGCTAGTGGTGCTATTTATGTTCAATTCCCTGGACCATATGACTTAGAAGTTTATAATCCTAATAGTGTTACATGCTCTGGTGTTTATGAAACTGATACCCCTACTAACTTTATTCCTGAAGGTAGTGAATGTGCTGTTTATGGCAATTGGGTTGAATTTATTTTACCTAGCGCCCAATCTTTAACAGCAAATTACTGGACAACTCTCACAGCTGAAGAAATAGTTCAGCCAGCAGATGGATTCTCTAGATCTAAAGATAATTATGATGCTTATATTGATACACTCTTTGATGTTTATGATTATTGGACTGGAAAGTTTAAGGTTTTAACAATAAGTGGTGATTCAACAGCAGCAACTGCTTTTACTGGAATGAGTGTGTGCAATTTAAATGCTGCATATACTGGGTATTTCTATCAAGATTGGGATGTTGTTGATATTAATGGAGGTGAAGATTTAATTGTTATTCCAGGAACATTTTCTGAATATTATCTAATTGCAGCAACAGATTTAGTACTGAATGCATTAGAACTTTTAGTTTATGCTAAAGATGAGAATGATGACGTGCTTAAGCTTGATTCAGATTCTTATCAATTGACAAATAGCTATCCTTTTGATATTTTCAGAGTAGGTGTACCTATAGAAACTGTTGAAGGATTTTATTACATAACTTGGGATATTAAAGAAACTCCTTTTCAATCTGGAGTATACAATTATGGCGTTCCTCCTAAAACTACTGTTCAGGTGTTCTCGGATGAGTCAGTTTCTGTAACTACTTCAGAAATTTCTCTAGTACCAATAGGACTTTTCAGCTATCCTATTGAAATCTTTTTAGACGGAGTTTCTCCTTTCTCTGACATCACAATTTCCTTAGCTTTAGATACATCAAGTACACTTTATTCCTTTGAACCTGAATCACTTACATTTACTTCATCTGATTTCAGCAAATCCTTTGTGATTAAAGCAACATCTGAAGCAGTCGATGGAACAAAAGTCACTTTCTCTTATTCAATTTCTGGCACAGACAAAGATGCATTCGAAATTGATTCATCAGCTTCATTCACTATTGGTTCTATTAACACAGCTTCTGCAGTTATAACTTCTCTAGATCTCGTTGAGGATGGTTCAAATTCACTCGATCTTGTGATTAACATCGACACTGCATCAGTAGTTACTTGGGCATTGATGGCATCAAATGTTTATGATAATTACGACAATGTTACAGATTATGATTATATAATGAATACTGCTTATCCACTTGTTGGAGATCCTACTGATGCTCAAGTTGATATATATGATCAAACTACAGAATTCTCAGCAACACTTGAAAGTATTACAGGAGATGACTGGGATGTAATAAGTAGAAGTATTACAGTAATGTCATTACAAACTTACTTTACTGGTCAGAGTTTTGTTGATTCAGGAACTTCTACTATATATTCATTTACAAGTTTAATCGCCAGCAGTGACTATGTTGCAGTTGTCTGGGCTGATAACTTCTCTGGAAGTGACCTAGCTTATGAAGAAGCAGAAGGAACAACAGGAGATCTTTCACCACCAGCTATTGTTACACTAACTTTTGATGATGTTATTCCTTCTGGAAGTATGAGTGCAGTTAATAAAGCTTTAGCTCTTACATTCAAGGTTAACAGTTTACGAGTTAAAACTTTTGGAGGAATTACAAGAAGACTTGGAAGTACTTCTTCAAGTGTGCTTGCATCTAGTGTAATGACCCCTGAGAAACCTTCAGATGTTGCAAATAGTGTAGATAATGATGTACTTTTAGTAAACCTTAATGCACAAGGAGTTGTTACAACTGGAGTTTCTCTTAGTGCTACTGATGCTACATATGAAACATTTGGAACTCCAGGATTTACTGACCCTGAGTGGAATAATACAGATGTTGAATTCGTGTTTAGTTTCACTGCAGATGTTAATGGGATTTTCTGCTGTGGATACCAAGTTGATTCTAATTCAACATATACATCAAGCAACCTTGTATTTGGAATAAATTCAGATGGTGAAGATATTAGTGACAGTGCATGGTGTTATGATGCTAGTGAGGGAGAAAGCTATACATTTACATTATTTGTTAATGAAACTGGGGAAGTTGGCACTTTCGATCTAGCATGCACTATTTGCAATGCATATCCTATTTTGCCTGAGTGCTTGACTGATGAAAATCTAGAAATGAGTTCAATTGAATGGCTGAATGAGACAGATTCTTATGGAAGATCACTAGTTATGGCTATTGTGGCACTTATTGCCTATCTAAGCTAATAGATTTAGTTTTTAAAATTGACTTTGTTTATATGCTTATATCTAATTTATATTATTCAGTTTACTATGATAGTTTATTGAATACAGAGAAAAACTCTGGTTTTTTATTTATTTATGGTTTGTTTATTAATAAATTTATATTTCATATGTAAGTAATGCTAGATTATTTTAACTATAAATCAATTTTATAATTTTCCTTGTCCTCTTGATAAAGTATAAATTCATTTCAAACTATTAGAAAAAACTGTATATTCATTATAATTTTGTAGATATCAGCTAAAATGTTCATCTATGTAAAAAATCTTAAAATTAAAACTTAAGTATTTAATTATCTTCGTTTAAGTTTATAATCTTCAAATTAATAAAAATCATATTTTTCTCTAAACATAAATTCTTATTCAAAACATTAAGATTTTCCTGCAAAGACTTAGAAATACCTATTTTTATATCTTAACTTACTATTAAAAGAATCATCTAAACCCTAAATTTCCTAAAATATAAAATATAGCTTCTTCTGAATACTTCTGTTGTAATTTTATAAAAAAATTAAATTCTGTATAAATAAAGAATTGTAATCTTTAGTCATAAACTTTCTCAAAATTGCCATTAATTTTTTTTTACAAAATTGATCATGAAAAGGCTATGATTTGGTTTCCCTTTACAGATTGCAAAATCTCATGTTCTATATTACTTTTAGTGTATTTCAAGAAATTGAGAAGGTCTGAAATTCAAAAGTTTATTTTTAGGAATTGTAATCGATTTTGTAAAAATAGCTTGGTGAATATGTGAGATATAGAAAATATGGAAGATAAAAGGGATTTTTGAATTATGAATAGTATTTTTTTGATTAATTTTTCAATGATATGATATAGGAAATTAAGGATTTATAAGGGAAAATTAAGTGGATTAAGAAAGTGTGATAAATTAGGTATAAGTAATATTTTATATATGAAGTTAGACGAGAAAGTAGGCTTGTGAAAAAAATGATAAATATTTATTGAAATTATAAAAGTGCGATATAGGAAGTATTAAAGAAATCAATAATAGATATATAGTAAGACAATTAAAGTATAATATTTCAGAATGGAACTATAATGTTTTGATATAAATAACTTTAGATATTTATAGATCATCAAAAATAGTTGATTGAGAATTAGAGATGAATGTAGAAAAAAATCAATTAAAAAATAAGCATATTCTATAAGACAATAGGCTCATCCTTGTATTTATTATCAGGCAAAACAAAACAACTAATTTGATAACTAAATCTGCTTATAAAACTTTCACAGCCATCCTATCCTAATAATCATCCAAATTTCTTACGCCAGAAATAATTTCTCGTTTTCATCATATCCACCTCAAAGCTAAAATCATATACTAAAAAAATTCTGATTTTCTTATAAACTCTTCTTCTCCAATACACCAACTTTCTAACCTCCTCCTACATCAACTAACTCCAATCATCCTCAATTTTTCCCTAATCAAATAATTTCTACCTTCCAAGTTCATCTTATATCTCTGCAAAAAATTATCATAAAGCATTTATAATGATAAACTACCCATACCACAAATCCACAAAATCTTCTGAAAATCCTTTACCTAATCACATACGCAAACACTCAGAAGGACAAACAATAATCCTCTCACCACAAAAAACAATTGGCACAACCTCAATCATATCTCACATACGGGCAAAATCTGAAATTGAATCCTCCAAGTCAAAACCAATTTCCAAAATTACCCCCATACGCCAAAAATACTACCTTGACTCAACAATGTGGTATCGTGAAATTTTCATAATCCGAGATGGGATTTCTAATCCTGAAGAGCTTTTAGAAGGATTTAAATACAAATTTATCCATAACGGGATTATTAAAAGACAAAACCAGCAACAAGAGCTTCAAAGTCTTTTCGACCTTTGTAATAAACGCTGGAAATCAGTTCAAAAGTTCATAAGTATTTTTACAATTGATGGGAAAATGCTTAAATCCTTTGCTGAATTGAGTTCTAATAATAAAATTGCTGTTGTTGGGATATCGTTTATATTTTCTGGGTTAAAAATACCTTTAATTAGTGAAAAAGAGATTTTTGAGTTTATTGAAGAGAAGTTGGTTAAAAAAAATGTGGAAGTTTTTGTAACATCGTTGAAGAAAAAGTCTGCTTTGGAGAATTCGGAAGGGAAGAGTTTTTTGTTGAAGTATAGAGCGAAAAGTTCGGCTAATAAGGTTATGAAGACTGAAGGTAAAAGTACAGTGGCTAATAGATATAAATTTATGAGCTTTGTAAAAGAGAAGCTGGGGGAAACTTCGGCTAAACTTGATAGGAGCTTGCCGAAACTACAGCATAAGACTTTGAAGAAACTTATGGAAAAATACGAGCTTTCTGAGTCAGATTTGCATAAAATATACGCTCAATATAAAACTTTACTAATAATGTCTGTAGCTCAGAATCCCAATCATGACTTCCGCGATGGTATAATAAACGACACCCTTATCCAATGCTTAAGAAAAGGTGAAGTCAAAGAAGAAGGTCTTATTGAAAAGCTTATTTCAACTATAGACATAGATCGTAAAGGGTGTTTAAGCTGGGAAGAATTTCTCAAAGCAATGAGTGTAATTCATTTTGGGTCTTTATCTCAGCAAATCGATATGCTTTTCCGTATGTATGATTGCGACCTAAGTGGTAGTTTGAGTTTCCCTGAAATACAAGAACTATGTAAAAGACAATTAAAAACTAGTAAAGATGATACAATAGCTATGTACCTTGCTGAATCTTTTGCAAAAATTATATTCAGTCTTGCTTGTGTACCTATAACAGAAAGTATTTCCCCTGAAGAACTTAAACGAGTGCTGCAAAACAAAGACCAGCAGTCGATCATCAGAATGTTTTGCAATTTCCAGAACTGATTAATGAAATAATTTAGTTTTTTATTATAACATCTTATAATTGTATAGTATCTTATTGATATCTTGCTTTTTCCATTAGAAAACTCTAAAGATTTTGATTTTTGTTTGAAAATGTTTTGCTATTTTATGGATTTTTTAGTTAAATAAATGTGATTTAAAAGCTAAAATGTCTGAAAATGCTCCATTAGAATTATCAATAAGTATCAGCCAAAATTTAAATCTGATTTTCTAAAGATCAAACCACTTTGTCTAGAAGCTAATTTTTATCAGTCTAGCAAAAAGCTAAAGATAAACCTATTCTAAATTCTAAAGTCCATTTATACCTAGGAAAAATCGTGGATGGAAATTCTTATAATATGACCTTAAGGTTCTTGAGTTTTGGGCCTAAGCACTTTAGAAATGGGACGACCTTTCTTGGCAGAACAGTCTGCGGCTTGATTGGCGAGCAAAATTATGATACGATAAGAGTTTACAAGCGGACACTTTATGCAGAATGGTGGTACTCGAAGCAAACCTTCCTCCACTGGGTGTTTCTAAACAAAAACGATTGGGCTAACTTCTTTGCCATCCTGCCTAAGACTGATTCATCACATGGCTTCCCTTGGAAAGAGACTCAATCTCGTTATGCTCAATTCGCAGACGACACCACGAACTCAGATGGTTACGTCGGTTGGTATACTTACATCTGGGTCGGTCTAGCAACAATTTGGGGATGTTACGACTACGTTTTACCAAGAAGATATTTCAACTCTTACGATTTCTTGTCTGAAGCCAATAAAGAGCGTCTTTCTTATGTTGATGGTTGTGCTTCAGCTGGATGGGATAATTCAATGACTTATTTCTGGGGGTTCTGGAAGCTTATTCTCGGACCTCATGAATTCCATCGAGTGAGAGAAGATCGTTTTATGAATTTCCCACCTGATTCTAGACTACAATCAATTTGTGTCAGTTTGAATAGACGTAATAGTTTCTATGACCATCAGTGGAGAGGACCTGGTTATGAGAATGAAATGAGCTAAGCTAGCTAATATTTAGATATTTTAGGCATATATTTAATTTTCTTGCCAGCTATTCAACTCATCTATTGTTACTTCTAAGGCTTCATCTATAAAATTATCTGGGATTCTGTTGGAGAGAGATTGATGAAAATAGCGTGAATGTATTTTTGGTGTATGGGAAGAGAATGACTTGAAAATATTAGTTGATGAAGTCACAAGAAATTTTTCTGGGTTTGCTAGAGATGGGGTTTTAGGAAGGGATATGCGAATTGGTTTGTTTTGAAAAGATGCTTTTGATGTTTGAATGGGTCTTATAAGTAAGGATAAAGATTTTATAGACGGTTGTGGTGTTGTTGGGATAAGTAAAAGAGCTTTGCTAGAAACTAAAGGCATTACACAATTGGTACACTTTTTTATATTTTGGGCTTTTGTTTTAAGGGATAATGAGAGTGATGATTTTATTGGGACTTTTTTGGTCTCTGTTTGAATGGTAGTTCCAAGGACACGTAAAGATGTGAGTGAAAAATTTTTAAAGAAACTTAGAGAACACGAAACTTTGGGAAGGGGATGGAAATCATTTGGCTTGGTTGATTTGCTAGGTTTTTTTGGGGATTTTGATAACTTGAATTTTTTGGATTTTTTTAAAGCTAATGATGGTGTATGTAAGATTTTTCGGCTGAGAGATTGACGGTTTTTATATGTGTAAAGCTCTTCAGATGATAATTTATTTAACATTTATAGATTTTAGCAAAAATTTGAGATATTATTTTAATGTCAGACTTCTTTTAGTAGTAATTAAAAAAATAATGATGATTATAACATAAAAATATGAACTGTAATTGATTTTATTAGTTGCAGATTATTATATATATATTTCTTTGATATTATTATCAATTTTTTTTATGATAAATTCAGATATTTGATGGAATAGTTTAAAGGCTTTTATTTTATTGATGAAACTACAACACAAATAATAATTGAGTATTATTCAGAATAAATTTATCGTTCATTTGAATGAAATATTTTATGTAATTTTATTACTAAATGCATCACAGAAAAAATGTTTTTGTACCCTTGGATTTTTACAATCAAATCTTGCGCCCATTCACCTTCTTCTTAAATCTATATCCCTAGCACTATCCCCTAATTAATAGTCTTATCAATTTAAAATCTGAGATTCAAAAATAAATATTTGTTGTTTGAATAATTTCTCACTGTCTTTTCAGAAGTTTTTAGTTACAATCTTAAGCATAAAGTATTATGTTTTATAAATATTTTATTTAGAATTGCTTAGCTCAATACCTGTTTAAAACAAAAAATGATTAGAGATTTTAAATTAATACTATATATAGTGATTTAATTGTCAGCTGTATGAAAAACAATTATAAGAATTTAAAACATGAACTTGCTTGAAAAATCTATGACTTTGTGCTGCTGATTCTTTGTATTTCTGCAATTTCAATATAATTATATTTTTTCTATTTTTTAATAAATCATTTTAACGAATAAAATTAGGGAAAATATACAGACATTGGATAATTAAATATGCAATTATAATGTACTATTAAATAATTTGATGAATATTTGAGCTTAATATCCTTACTATATCATTATTATAAAATATTAAGAGATTATTTTCTATTAAATCAAATATTTAATACAAACCCAGGCACAATTTTTTAGCAAACTGTTTGAATTTTTTTTAGTTATCAAGTATTATTATGATATCAATACCTTTTCATTTTTTTTACTAGAAGATTATCACATCATAATATATTTATTCGAGTTACTTTGAAGCACTTAAGCATCATCTTATACATTATTGATAATATGATAAATTATAAAATCCTAGCCAATTCTTTTTCATTTAAATCTTATTTTTAGACAAAATTTCCCTTGAAGGTTGTATTTAAATTAAAATATTATATAATATATAGTTATCATGGCATAATTTATTAAAATATGTCTGGGTATTACAATAATTTTATCGATATAATAGAGAAATTATGAGATTTTACTACTGGCTTGGCTTAAGTAGAAATTAATTTTTAAAAAAAGAATATAATGCATTTGATTAGTTATATTTTAATCTGCTTACAAAATAAATCTAATTTTTCTCAAAGTGCACAATATTATAATTTTATGTATTCCTATGCTTTATGATTATGTTCATCAATTTTTTTCTCAAACTATTAAGATCTAAGTCTAAGCTTTCTTTTGCATTTTTTTTCAGTTTTTGTTACATTTTAGGTTATTTTAATATCAGGATATTGTTCTTTGGGTTCATAAGAATATAAAGGGTTTGCAAAGGTTATGTCTTATATATTAGACCATGCCTGCTTGATTGATAAAAAATTATCTTTTAAGTTTTTTGATGTTAAGAGTTTTTCAACATAAGAAAGCACTTTCTACGTAAACCTAACTAGAAAATGTATAAAATTATTCCCTACTTCATCAAAAACATTATTTATAACAAGGAAATAACTTAAGAATCTTAAAAGTGCTTCAACATATTTCAAAGTTTGATAAAATGGATGGACAACAGATGAGCGAACCCTTGCTTACTAGGCATTTAAGCGGCTTGGCTATGCATACAACATCACTGAAGATGGATTCAATCATGAGAGAGTTTAGAACATGGAATCCTGACGAAAACACTCCATTCCGTGGGCATGGAGGAGCAGTCTGGTCTTGTACGATGTACGATGACTGAAGATAATTGTTACATATTTTCAGGATCAGAAGACAATAAAGTGAGAATCTGGGATGGACTGACTCAAGAATGTATAGGAGTCCTAGAAGGCCATACAAATTGCGTAAATGGACTTGAACTAACTAAAGGGGATGAGTATCTTTTATCAGGTGGTTGGGATAATCAAATAATTGCATGGGATTGGAAAAACAAAGAAAAAAAGGCTGATCTGATCGGTCATACTGGAGGAGTGTACTGCTTTGCTATGACTCATGATGGACGTTATTTGGTCTCTGGAAGTGGGGATTTTACAGCTAAAATCTGGGATTTATCAGACTTTAGTTTAATTGGATCATTAACTTGTGATGGAAACAGTGTTTTTGGATTGGGCTTGACTAATGATTATAGCGAAGTTGCTTGTGGAGGATGGGGAGGATATGTGAGGATTTTTAATTTTAAATCCCAACAAAAAGTTAGTTCTTTTGATGCTGACGCTGGAGTTATTCAATGTTTAACAGTAACAAAAAACAACGCATTCCTTGTGTTAGGGACGAGGAATAACATTGTTAAAGTTTACAAATATAAAGATAAAAGTGAAGTTGCTATCTTCAGATCGCATCAGAACTGGGTAAGGAACATTGTTTCTACCCCTGACAGCCAGTACTTCATAACTGTTTCAGCAGATAAATCAATCAGAATTTTCAATTTGATTAGTCTGACTGAAGAATTAAACTTAGAAGGCAGTGAAGGATACGTTTTTGGCCTTTATCTATCAAAAGATGGCCAATTCTTGTTGACTGGAGCATCAGATAAGATTATGAGAAAATGGAGGATTGGGACAACCCTCAGGAGAAGGCATCTTAAAGGCCATGAAAAGTGCATTATGTCTGTAGCAGTGACCAAAGACGATAAGTACATAGTTTCTGGTAGTGAGGATAAAAGCATTAGAGTTTGGAGCTTAGAAGAAGGAGTTGAAATTGCGAATCTCGAAGGGCATACTGAGACAATTTGGAGTGTTTGCATTACAGACGATATGAAATATATCGCAAGTGGAAGTGGAGATAAGTCAATTATACTCTGGGATTTTGAATCTAAAACTAAAATTGATTCTTTAAATGGTCATAAAAACTCTATTTTCTGTATTACAGCCACACATGATAGCAAGTATTTAGTAACTGGTTCTCAAGATAAGAACCTCATGATGTGGGATATTGAAAAACAACGTTCATTAGCGACAATGGAAGGTCATACTGATACAGTCTTTACAGTTAAAGTCAGTAATGATGATAAACTCATAGTCTCAGGAGCTGCAGATTATACTATAAGAATTTGGGACACAGCTACAAGAGAACAGGTTCAAAAAATCGAAACTAAAGCTGGGATGATAGAAAGCGTTGCCATAAGTATTGATGATAAGTTCTTAGTTCTTGGAGATAGAAGCAATGGAGTTCATATTTGGGACTGGAAACTTAAGAAGCCTATAAAAAAATTTAATCATCATACCAAATGGGTAAAATCTGTGAACTTTTCTCCAGATGGCAAACTATTTGCCTCAGCTTCAAATGATATGACTGTAAGACTATGGAATGCTGAAGAAGAAAGACATGAAATGGTTCTAAAAGGTCATACAAGCACTATAAGAACAGTATGCTTCACGAATAATGGAAGATATGTGATTTCAGCAGGCGAAGATATGAACATTATTCTTTGGGATATAGCGAATTTAAGACCTATGGAATTAGCTGACTTTGGAGGCTCATTAGATACATTTTTATATTTGACTAAAATCAAGAACCGTTTAATCCCAACTCCTGCTATTGCTCAAAGCGTATTCGGAAGCTTAAAAATAAATCTTGCGCACTTTTATTCTTATATGAATTATGCAGACTTACTAAAAGAAACATTAAATAATGGCACTGAAATTCGTTTAGATGAAGAAGGTCACACCCCTTTGTTTTATGCACTTAATAGGAACTCTCAAAATGCTGTAGACTGTTTGCTTAAGTATATGATAGATCTACACGAAATTGATTTCGATAATTTTTTGAATTATACTCATGCAATGAGAGTCGAGTTTATGATTCTATTAGATAACTACTCATTTTATTTGCCTGAGTTTTTAGATACAATTTTCTATATAGTGCCAAACAAACCGAATTTTGCAGTTCCTAAAGAGAACTTACCAATACTATATTACTCTGATATGAGATCTGTTGATTCTTCAAACTTTATTTATGATCATAAAGATGTTCCAGAAGGCTTTAAAGAAGTTCCAATTGAGTTCAAGACCCTACCATTCGCTATACCATATACATCAGGTTCAAGCTTGAGTGTTGATTTGCTTGACTCAATTGCAAATTGCCCAAATAAAAATATCCTCCAGGCCAAGTTTATAAAGATTTTTGTGAGGACCAAATGGGATAACTTGTGGTGGTTCATCTTTTTATATACAGTTTTACTTTGGGGTAATGTCTTTGTTATGACAGTACTCATTGTAAAATCATATTTGAATTTCTATAATTCACCTATTACCTTGGATTACTTATGGCTGATATCTATTTTTATTTTCATTAATTTGATACTTGGGCTATATGAAGTTTTGCAAGCAATTATGACAGGAATGCAATATTTTAACAGCTTCTGGAATATTGTAGATATTATAAGATTAGTTTTGATCTTTTCGTGGTGTTCTCTTAGCTTCGCATACAGCCAAGATCAACTTTATTTCCTTACTTGGTTTATGACAGTACTAAATTTCTTCAGAGGACTTACAGGATTTAGAGCATTTGACAGCACGAGGTTCTATACTAGGCTTATCCTTAGATCGTTTATTGGAGCTATGCCTTTTGTAATGATCTTTTTCTATTCAACATTTGCTTTCGGAGTTATTTACTTCACATCTCTTGCAGGTCTAGAAGATAATATTTTTAAGCTTTGGCAAGCTCCATACCAATTAAACATGGGAGATATTGAAGAAATAGATCAGCAAAAGCCAATGCAGTATCTTTACTTTATGATGGCTTCAGTAATAAATGTTATTATCATGCTGAACTTGCTGATATCAATTTTAGGTGACTCATTTGATTCATTTCAAGTTGACGCTGAGCAAATAGACTGTTTGGAAATGACTGAACTAGTTTTGGAATTAGAAACTTTGATGTTCTGGAATAAAGACGCCAATCAAAAATCATATCTTCAGCTTTGCAAAAATCTAGAAGTTGAAGGTGTAGGAGAATGGGAAGGAAGAGTTAAAGCAATATTTACTGCTCTTGAAAGACTTAGAAAAGAAAGTAGTAAAAATTCTTCGGATGTGGATAAACGTCTTACGAATATTGTGACTATCTTGAATGATAAAAAAAGATAGGCTAAATAGCTTTTAGAATTAGTTTAAATATATTTTTTGCATTATATTGCAATAAACTAATAGCTTAAATTTCTTATGTAATGTATATAAATAAAATGCTTTTATATTAACAGCATGTGCACATATTTTCTAATTATTTGAAAGATAAGAAGAAAATTAGTCTTATCGTCAAATTATCTTTTAGATAAGCAATTTTGTTTGATATCTTCTACAATTTGTGAGATATTACGAAGTTCAGATAAATATTAAGGGACTGATAAAAGATATTTTAACTTGATGATATACCAGATAAGCAATTAATTATAGAGGTGAACCAATTATAATGCGAAAAAATTATTAACAACGTATAAGACAGAGAAGATATATGACTTCAGATATCCTCCTTTAATGGAACGGGTATTAAGATTTTATCTGAAACAAAAGACTACCAGAAATCTTCCTTGCTAGAAAAAATTTGTTAGCTAATTCTATAGAAGAAGAAAATACTCAAGCTAAGCAACTATTATTGAAATTAATCTGAAATACATCGCATTACGCTCCTCTATAATAATGAAATGCTTGGCTCTATAGAAATATAAAACCGAACTTTATATTTTATCAAGAAATTTTCAAAAGTGATGCAAAGATATATTAAATACTTGCTGGATATTATAATTCACAGTTAGGATTAGCATGCCAAATATTCAAAATCTAATGGGTAAAGTACCAAATTTATGAATCTCTTTTGGTAAAATATTAGCAGTATAATATGCAAAAACGGATACTTGTGATTTAAAAGTTAAAGTTGAAGAAGCAAAATAAAATAAATAAATAAGATGAGGAAGCAATATGCTTTTTTATATATAAATTTGTCTAAATTTATTAAGTTATTCATGACATATGAAAATTAAAAAAAATAGATTGAAAACTATGAATAGCCCAAATAATATGGGAAAATTAGGGAAAATATCATCGGGATTATAACAAGGGATGGACAGTCAAGCGATAATTCCTACTAATACTAATAATCATCGGGATTACAATATCATATAGATTTAGTTTTACGAATCACAAACAAGAAAAAGTATTTTTATGAAATGGGTGAATTTTTAAGGCTAAAAATCATATAATATTAAATATGATCAATACATTTTCTTACCAGAAGCTGTTTTGATTTACTTCGAAATAAATACTGATATAACACAGTTTCTTAGAGAATTTTCTATAGATTTATATCATATAAAGCTTGAGTAGGATAAAAAAGAAAATTACTCCAATAATTAGTAAATTCACAATAACTATGTACCTAGGGAGTCAACTTCATCATTATTTGAAGAATAATTAATTCTAGATTATTATATAACAAAATATTAAGGGATATATATTCTTAGAGTTCATAATAAATCTTGACTTTATTATTAAATTTTATTTATAAATGGTTCAAAGCTAAGTTAGCCTAGTATTACCTTGCTACTTAGTAGCTTGGCTTAAAAATAAAATTGGCAAACAACTTCTATGTATTTCTTTATTGAAAATATACAAATATCCATAAGACTTAAAAAATTCTAAGTTTATTCACTTTCTATTTTTTTAACTAATTAATCCTAAGATTAATTTAAAAGCAAACAACATTAGTTATGCAATATACTAATATCAAGTACAAATACAACTATTAGATTTAAACAATAATATTCTTCTCATACAATAAAATTTATAAAAAATAATTATATGCATAATTTAGCACAACTTCAAAAAGCTCCAAACAATAAATTAACCTTTAACATTAATCATACTACATCCTGATATCATAAAAATCAAAAATCAACTAAATCTCATATTTTGAATATCAATCCAAAACAAAAATATATTTAATAACCGCAGCCAAGTAATGACATAAAGCCTAATCTAAAACACTACATTGACTACAAAACCCTTGATCCTTACTAATCTATCCCAACACTAAAACCCTTAAGCATCTTCCTCAAAATGTTTAACTTAACTAGTCCTCAAGATCTTCACCTTCCTGTCTCTTAGCCACTCCAGGGGCTGGTGGGTTGAGCACATAGGCATTGACATTCTTGAACCCATTCTCTAAAACCCAAAAAGCTAGTTATTACTTACCCATCAAGCCGACACTTGGGAGCCATCCTATGCCCTTATATATGTTGTACTTATATCTTAGAGCTCTTTGGTATATAAAAGTTTCCAACCTCATATTTATATACGTAGCCTAATCATAGGAATTAATAGAAATCTGAAATACTGATCTAATCATAAAATCTTTTAGCATACTTAATAAGTTTTACTGCAGAGGCTTCAAAGTTTTTTAGGTTCACTAATATTGTAAGCAGCCTTTCTAATCTTTTGAAAATTCCATATCGAATGAGAAAGTCAATAATTCCAAATTTTACAATAGGAGCTTTTTATCAGCATTATCTTCTGTTAATAATAGCATAAAGTAATCAATAAGCCCATGGGTCATAAGGAAATCTGCATCTTAATTAATAGTTTGTGTATTTGATGAATATTGAACTGGAGTAAGCATAAATTTAAATCTATGTTTTATAAAGTCTAGATCTTTAAAAGATATTAAATTTTTATTCCCTTCAACCTCCTCTTGATTATTTTTTTGTTTTTAAGGTTTTCTTTCCTCTACCAAGAGTTGGACCTTTTAGGCAATAAAGATGACATATTATCCCTGAGTTGTGGGTAAGATTTTCAATAAGGATTAAATATATTAGGGTTATGCCTGTAAATTTTAAGTAAAATACACCGTGCATGCAGTAGAAGAGGGAGTTTGAAGTATTTTCCAAGTGGCGGGCATAGTAGTAGAGGATTCTGATAAGGTCTTTTGCTTCTTTTTCTTGATGGCATTGGTAACAATTAGTCTATCATCGGAAAGCATGAAGAAACTTCCTGACTTACCTTTATTTTCATTTGCACTGAGAATATCGATGCATTTTAAATGGTATTTATTTTCCCATGTTAAAATGGCATATTGGCATAATGTTTCTCCAAGACACATAGCCACCAATTGTAATTTTAAACAAAAGAACTAATGAATTAAATATTGGCATACTCTTATAAGCTGATGCAAGCGGGTTAGTCAAAGATAATGCAAAATCAATCCATAAGGAGGAGTTTTAGAAAATCTGGCAATCGTGCCTAAACAAAATATACTAGTTTTTACTACATAGAGATATTCAGCAGCTTACTCATCATTTATTTGGAACCAGCCAATTTCAAGCTTTTTCAAGTATAAGTTCTTTGATAACCTTTTCTTCATCCCAAATAAAAGCCATTAAATGATGGGTTGATGCGATCTTGCGGGGAGAATATGATTCCTGAGGGATGTTAATGAAATTTACTTGATTTGAAGTAAGGATGAGTAAGCAAGAATAAATTATATTCACTGAACTGAGAAATGTGAAAGCAATTGGGTTTTCTTGTTAAAATTCCATTTATATAAAGGTATATACATATTAAGAAAGACTAAGATGCTGTTTTTGAAAATTTGTTAAGATTATAGTGATGAGAAATATTTGCGATATAAGATAAATGTAAAGTGAGTTTACTAAAAATAGCAGTTGAAAATTTACAGAAAATAATTTAGTATATGTTATGTAATAATTTTTAGCTTAGAAAATAGTTCAACTGTTTCTTGAGAAGATAAGGTTGAGACTTTAAAACTAAAACAAATGCAGGTTTACCTCGGCTAAGTAAAACCAGGCTAAATAAAACCTCAGCTAAGTTAAAAAAATATTTTCCGAGTTTTCTTAAAATTATACGTCAAATAAGCCTCACTTAAGTAAAATTAAAACCCCGCTTATGAAAAAAAAATTTAAATATGAAAAAGTATTTCTAAGTTCGGGTCAAAAAGAAGTGGTTATAGGACTTTTAAGTAGAAAGACTTTCACTCAAAAGGAAATAGCTGAAAGATTTGATGTCTCTGGTGCAACGATTTCAAATTTAAAAAGAAAAACCCTCAAATTACTGATTCAAATGGAAAATTGAAGAGGGGTATAAATACAAAAAGATAAAGAAAAATTATTTTGATGAAATGGACAAACTAGCTTTCAGATAGTTTATGTATGCTCGAAGTTCGAATTTATTATTATCTTGTATTATGATTAAGTCAAGCACGCTAAAGATCGCAATCTATTTGAATGAGAATGAATTTACTGCCAGTAATGAATGGCTTGATCGATGGAAAAGAGATACACTGCTATATTTAGATCTATAGTTGGAGAGAAATTATTAGCAGATGTGCAGGCAATAAATGAATGAAAACAAGATGAATTTCCAAGAATTCTTTCAGAATTTAAACTTGATGATATATGCAATGCTGATGAGACTGAAATATACTACAGAATACTTCCTAAACGAATTGCATGTCTTAAGAATGACACAGTAAGTGGGAATAAAGTTAAATAGGATAGAGTTTCAATATCACTTTGCTTAAATATGAAAAGGGATTCATAAACTTGAATTCTTAATTATTGGAAAATACGCTAAATCAAGGTGCTTTAATTGCATTATATCATTACCATACAAATATTCTTCAAATAAATCTGCTTGGATGACTAAAACTATATTTGAATCTACAATATCTGATTGGAGATGATTGGTTAAAAAAACTATCAAAGTTTATCACTAGATGCAAGTGTCTAATATACTATAGAGACTTATAATTTGCTTTAAAAATGTCAAAACAAAATATAAATACAGATTTCATAAAATCACTTGAAAGAGAAATCAAAAGGCTATCCCCAAACCTTTCAATTTCATTAAGAACAATTGATCCTTTAGCACAAATATTAGAGATTGTTAGGATTGCTGTAGATACTTTGATTGAAGAAAAAAAGTCCTTAGAATCAGAATACACAAAGCTCAGTCGAGAAAGTTCACCTAAAATGGGCTCAGAAGACTCAAAAGAACTCTCGATTTCCAAATCAAAAATTTTTACTGCACAAAAAGAGCTCTTAAAATTGGAAGAACTATTAAAAGCTAAGGAAAAGCACCTTAATTTAAGAGATCAAGATAACGTTATCCTATCCTCAAAATTTGAAGATGAAAGACGGGCTCTAGACTCTGAAAAATCTCAACTTAAATCCAAAACACGTGAATTGGAAATCCGCATCCGAGCTCTTCAAGAAAAAGAAGCTGATTTTACAAGTTTAACAGAGAATTTCTGGCATGAAAAATCAGCTTTTGAAAGAGAAAAACAATCTTTTATTTTAATTAAACAAAAAATCGAAGAAAATCGCTTAGAAAGTGAGAAAATCAAAGAAAAAACTTTGATAACCCAAGAGAATCTACAAAAAGAGCGAGAAAAATTTGACTTTGAATGGAGGATGCTAGAAGAAAAAACTGTCGCAATGACTCTTAAGCAAGACTACATAGACAAAAGCCAATTGGACCTCGAGAGGAAAAAGAAAATGATAGAAGAAGAGCGGACAAAGGTCATAATAGAAAAAGAAAACCTTATAAAAATTAAACAGGAAATCAGTGATGAAAGGTTGTCTAGGTTCGAAGAAAGGCAAGAAAACGATAAATCCAAAAGGCTAAACATTTCAAAAATAAATGAATCCGCAGAAACTCATGAATTATCTAAGATGTTTGAAATACTCAAGAGCCAAATTGAAGTTTATAATAAAGAAGTTGCATCAAAAGAATCGAAAATAGAAACGCAGCAGCAAGGGATTAAGAAAAATCATGAAAAAATCTCTAATGGATTCTCTAGCCTAGGGTTTATTCATCAAAGTCTTCAAAGAACTAAATCTGAAATACTCCAATTCAATAACTATATTCTTCCACAAATTGAAGATGCATTTAAAGAAGCAAATAATTTGATTCAGATTTTCGCCAAAAGATTTACTGAAGTTGAGGCAATGGAAAAAAAACTTTCGGACTATCTTAAAACAATGAGTAAAGAAAACGGAAACTCTAAGGAAAGAAAACCCCAAATAATTATTGAAAAATCACATGCTAGTAGTGAATCTCCAAGCCCTGATATGATGGAAAATATGACTAAAGAACTTGAAGGTAGGCTTAAAGCTGTAGAAATTAGAGAAAGGCAACTGAACGCTGGGATTTCAGAAAATACTAGGACAGCTGAGTACTTAAAAGATGTTAGAAACAAGTTAAATAAAGCAAAAGTTGATATTAACGAAGAAAGGAACAAAATAAAAATCCAAGTGTTTCAGCTTGAGCAAGGAATAAAAACATTAACAGCAAAGGAAAACGAAGTTCATGAGTACAAGAAAGAACTAGATAAAAGGGCAAACTTACTCAAAATCAAAGAAAAACAGCTTGACTTGCAATTAATAAAGTTCAGAGAAAGCAATAATTATCCTTTAAGCGACCCTAAACAAGAATAATTTAATAATCTATTATTTAAAATCAAAATATTATATATGAATAACTTTATGTTTTACGACCAATATGAGGACTTAATGATGAAATTCTCCAGGTTTTCTTTAGAAATACACAAGTTAAAAACCAATTCAGACATCCTAAATGAATGCTCAACATCTATATTAAGTAATCTATTCAATCAGTTACAGGTAATCCAAAATCATGCAGAAAAACTATTCGATATCCTCATCAGCACTTGTTTCCAGTTAATCTCACGGAGCCAGCGCCTAAGCAAATCTCTAGCAAAATCTCAGGGTAGAGTTCAAAAATGCTTAACTTTGCAGCAACAGTATTCAAGCCGAGAAAAACGTGTAAAACTAAAAAACAAGAACTTGACATCATCATTACATAAACTCAAGTGTTTTATGAGAAAGGAAGTTGAGAACTTAGAATTTTCTTATAAAAAACAGCAGAAAATTCATTCAAAACTATCTTCTGAATATAACTCCAGCCTAGAAGCTCTTGATAAGTCCTTCACAACAGCACTTGATCTCCCTTTAGGGTTCTCAAAAGTCCAGTCCCCAAATACTTCACAAGAATTTTCAGAGCTCATGAAAGGTCTGCATCTTCCTGGAGACACTTTTATAGACAATTCTCGGATTTCAGTTGAAAAAAACCCTGGTGGCTGGGTGAGTGAGTATGATAGCGATCACGAAAGTAAGTGTGAAACTGAAGATATTAAAAATGCAATCAAAGTGCTTATGAAAGCTAACCTCTTAAGTCAAGATACTAGTTTACACAAACTAAATGATATACTTGATGATCATGATAATGAGAATCTTGAGTTAATGTTACAGTTGCTAGAAATTAAAGGGAATTTAAAGAATAGTTTATGTTTAGAAGATACAACACCAATGACATCAGCTGTTATGGGAGATAATGATGTGTTTCAAACAATATTATCCCCTGGTCACAAAGGACCGATTGTTTTTGAGTCAGAGGAAGAAGCCAATTTTGCTAATAACTAATGTGTAATTTTTATATAAAATATAGGCAAAGAGGGAAGTTATGCAACGTAACTGAGGATAAAGCTGTGTAAACGGGGTATTGAACTGTTACGATGCTTTGAGATTAACCCACTCAGACGATCGCACTGCGAAATACGGTTTTTTGAGGCAGAAATATGCTTAATTTTCTTAAGTGATGGTAGAATGCTCTGAACTATATGAATTTTCTTTTTAGATACTTCAGTGTGTATGATATTGCTAGGCTCTCTGAATAGACTAGTGATTCGACATGTAGGCTTTATAAACATTCTTCGAGAACTATTTACTCTTTCTTTTACTCTATTGTGAAGTCTTGAGTAAACGTAATATTTTTCTTGTGACATGTCGTCCTCAAAATCTGCCTGCATTTGTTCATCCTTGTGGTCAGAAGTTGTTTTATCCATAATATTTGTTAGAATGCAAATGGTGAAATATTAAATTAGAATTTGTTGATTTTATTTAGAAAAATGTTGTTGATATAAATAGAACATTTTGTTTTTATTGGACTTCTGAAAATTTAAGGCTAAGAATCTTGCAGAAAAAATAAGAGAATAAAAGGGAGAATTCAAATAGTTATTGATGGTGAATTTTTCTAAATTATAAAATTGATTGATATAAAAATTATTTAAATTAAGGTTAATGCTTAGTTTAATTTTAGATATTAAACTATAGATCCATTATTTTTTATATGATATTTTTTATTATAGTCAAACTGCATATAAAGGCTACTTTAAATCTAACTTAAACATTGAATAAACACATTTATAGATATTTTGGTTAAATCCGGGCCGAGGTATGCAATAATTATCGATTAAATCTTAATCTTGAAGATTAAAATAAGAATACCTTTAGTGAATGGCTTGGATTTTTTAAATCTCTTTATTTTTCAATCTAATTAATTTCCAAAGAATTTTGAATTTTTTTAACGATATATTTAAATACAAGCATTAAATCCCAAAGCTCAGAATCTTCTTAAAATTCAAATAAGAAAACAGATGTTTAGAGTTTATAATATCTGAAAAAAAAAATTGTATAGAAAGGCGCTGTCTAAATGCTAAAGAAAAATGAGACACTCTCAAGCATATTGAAGTTATAATGTTCATCAAGAAATTTTCAAAAGAAAATTACTATCAGAAAAGACACTAACTTCGAAGGATTAAATTTAGAATGCAGAAAAAAATTGCAAATTTCATAATGTTGGCTATATGAAATGAAAGTCAAAACAGCATCAAGTAGTACAAATATATAAAGAAACAGTGATAAGATTTTATAAGCTAGAAAGTTTAGTGGTGTTGAAATTATAGCTGAGATCGATGAAAGCAAATGTGATAGAAATAAATATTACATAGGTCATCAAATTAAAGGTATTTAGGTGGTTGTGGTATCGAACGTATGTTAAAAAATAAACGATTTCTTGTCAAAGTGGAAAATCAAAATAAAGAAGGCTTCTAAATATAGGCCTCTGTCTAGAATTTAGCAAAATTCCGGACCAGATGCTATAAATTTCCAACGACACCTATATCATAAAAGACATGCTAAGCCAGGTTCTATCATATACAATGACTTATGGAAAGGCTATTATGGCTTAGATCAAGAATGGTTTGATCACAGAACTTTTAATCACTCTAAATTATTAAAATATTCTCAGACTGGATTACATACTAACACAATAAAAGACTTTGAAATAGTGCAAAATGCAAATGCGTCTTCACAACAGAATAGAAAATAATAGATTAATTATTCATTTGGAGAAAATTAATCAATTATGGTCTACTTTTAGAAGTTTTATCCCTCTATTAGAGATTAGATTGGATTAATATAAAAAGAGATAGATCTATAGTATTTATTATATAAAATTAAATTTTCAAAATAAAATAAGCCAACTGTGAATGTGTGTGTGTTATTATTGAAGCATGCCGCAGGTCATACATGATCTGTTATTTTACTTTATTTATTAATTTTTTTAATTGAATTACTTTTAAGCATTTAATGCTTCATGAAAAAGATTCAATCATTTTTGCATCAAATATAATTTGTTAGTTTCTTGTTTGTTGTATACACTTGTTCAAAAAGTGTAATATGTAATAAATGGAAAGCATTCAAGAGTATAAAGAGATAATGAATAAAAATACAATTATAAATCTATCGATACTTCAGATGCATTAATTATATTTGCTTGGAGCATTAGTAAGCACAGTCTTCTCATATAAATTCAATCAGTACTTATTTCTAAGTGTTAATCAGAGTATGGCTAGCAAGTGTTGTTACTTTATATACTCTCTTGATCAAAAGTAAAAAATAGTCTTAACTTTTCCTGAAAGCATTTATATCAGTGGAGTTCTTATGTTATCGATATTTTTACAACTTAACAATTATTTAGAAGCGACAAGCTTTTAGGCATTTCAGCTATTCAGAAAAACCTCATATTCCAAGTTTTTAGAGCTTATTGGCTTAGGCTTCACAATAATTGCAGCCTAGATTTTGCCTGCACTACAGTTTTTTTTGCCGTATCAATCGTTTTGGTCCTGATATCTCTTTTTAGCCTACCTAAAAAGACTAACTCAACACAAAAATTTTGTTTGCTGCCTTGACTATATACTTATTCTTAATATCCTTAGATTTTTCATCCTTTAATAATTTGAGTTTCACCTTTGGGACGAAGAAAAAACTTAGTCTATTCATTATTAGCAGCAGGACCTGCATAGCTTTTGTTGGTAAATTAGCTTAAATTTGAGTTTATGGGTATTAGTAATTTAGCTTTCATGAGTATAGGATATGCATGCTGTTATAGAAAGTTTTTTTATTTTTGAATCTACTTCTCCAATTTCTCACTCAGTTCTCCCTATTTTGATTTGGCTTGAATTTATTGCCTTGCTCCAAATCGTTTATTTAAGAAAAAGATTGTAAAGTTTAAATTAAAATTAGTATTAATTAGGAAATCACAAAAAGTCTTATAAAATTATCTTTATTGAGTATATAAATTGATGATCACAGATAGTTTCTTTTATTCAGAGGTTAATTTGTAATTAAAAAATGGGCAATATTTGCACAACTGAGCATGGTGATAACAACCATTCAACCCCAACAACCCCTCGTCGCCAATCAATCCTAAGCAACAAACGTGAGCTTCAGTTTAATGCAGGGATTTTTGTTCAGGAAAACAAAGAATCCTTTGAAAACGTATACGAAATGAATAAAGTTCCCATTGGAACAGGGGCTTTTGCTGAAGTATGGCTTGTCAAGCATAGAAGAACAGGTGATGTTCGAGCAGCCAAGATATTTAAAAAATCTGAGCTCAGTGAAGAAGAAGTATTATCGAGAAGTGTTTTTATGGAAGTTGATATACTTAAATCTTTAGATCACCCAAACGTCCTTAAGGTTTATGAATACTTTGAAGATGAAGAGAATTTTTATATTGTCATGGAGTATTGTGAAGGTGGGGATGTTTTTGATAGACTTGCCCAAGCTGGGACTTTTACTGAAAGATATGCGGCTAGAGTTATGAGGTTTTTGCTAAAAGGATTGTGCTATTTGCATAGTAAACGTGTTGTGCATAGAGATATAAAGCCAGAAAACCTTCTTATTACCAATTCAGGCAGCTATAACGATTTTAGTATTAAAATTATTGACTTTAACATCGCTACAAAAAAAAGAGATAAGAAGATCAGAGGGGTATTTGGTACTACTGATTATATGGCTCCTGAGGTCTTTAGAGGGATTTATGATGAAAAATGCGATCTTTGGAGTTGTGGAGTAGTCACTTATATTATGATTTCAGGTGGCCTCCCTTTCCCTTCTCCAAATGACGAAGTTGCTGAAAGAGCTATTTGTGAAGGCAAATATACATTTCCACGCGATCGGTTTATAAACATTTCTAAAGAATGCAAAGACTTTATATCAAAACTTTTAGTCAAAAACCCAGCTTCGCGTCTTTCAGCATTTGAAGCTTTAAATCACAAATGGCTTTCAATAGCTGAAGAAAAAATTGACACTAAGGCTTTATCCTCAACAATGAAACAACTGCAGTCTTTACACGAAGTTAGTAAGCTTAAAGAGGTCTTTACTACTTTTATGATATCACAATTGTCAAAGAGCTCTAATTTGAAAAAGTTTGAAAATATTTTCTTTGCTATTGATACTGATCGAAATGGGGTGATTACGAAAGATGAGCTTATAAATCAGCTTTGTAAAGAAATGCCTAGGGAAAAAGCTGAGCAAGAAGCAAAGAAAATGCTAAGTGTTATAGATAATGATGGCAGTGGGGAAATTGATTATACTGAGTTTTTAAGGGTGACTATTGATGAAGAGACATTACTTACAAAGGACAATTTGAAAAAAGCATTTATGTATTTTGATAAAGATAGCTCAGAGGCTATAGAAAAAGATGAAATTAGAGAATGGTTGTCGACTGGAGATATTATTCCTGAAGAAGTTGTAAATGAGCTTATGGGAGAAGCTGATGTTAATGGCGATGGAACTATTGATCTTACTGAGTTTGAGGCATTACTGATAAATAAACTTGAATTGAACGTCCAAGGAGAAAAAAGTTAGCTTAGAATATTTAATTTACTTTAATAATCGTTTAGACTTTTATTGAATAATCTAAATTTATTGCATTAAGTTTTCAAAAATACAGTATTAAAATGTTTGCTTGTGCTCGCTGAAATATTTTATATGCTAACTACTTTAAATAGATTTTCTAGTATGCATATGATTACTTTTATGAAAAGAATATTACTTAAAATCTAGCAAAAGTTACTTTGTAGGGTCTCTACATTTAAAGTAGTATGGGCCATGGTTTATTGCCCAGGACTTNCCAATAATTATATTTTTATGGATTATTTAAATTTGGCTAGTGAGCACCCTTTATACATTATACTTTGAGCACCTAAGCACTCATTCATCAATGTCAACTATTCACCTTATACTTCTGCAGTTATCAAAGATTGCTTGGCTTGTTAATGTAATTAAGTGATTACATTCTCTGCACTTGCAAAACTAAAGTTCCCTTTTAATTGACCACTTTGTAGGGTCTCTACATTTAAAGTAGTATGGGCCATGGTTTATTGCCCAGGACTTTACTG